>BMAU01003822.1:0-13908 GCA_019973935.1 Trichonephila clavipes
CTATTTCATTCAATGCCTTTAATTTCAAATGCAAATGTTCCATTAAAGCCTGGAGAAAAAAGTAATAAGTGGACAATTGTATCGCATGTACAAACCGTTTAATTTTAATCTGAAGTTTGCTGTGTGTTAAAGATTAAATCTTTAGTGGACCTTGGGAAGATTACGTCCTATCTACATGATCTTACGAAATGCAACTATGAGATGCGTGAAACCCATTATTATTATTATATCGGCATTGCTATTGTAAAGATGGGAAGACTAATTCTTGCTTAAGGTTTGTGCTACTGCACATAATCCAGTGATTATGACACCTGTAAATTGGACAAAAAAAGATGGTACTAAAGATGAAGTACCTTGTACAAAAGCGGTAGCTATCTACAGCGATGTCTTAGGTGGAGTTGTTCGCCTCAATCGAAGAAAAGAAAGGTACCAAAGAAGAAAAAGACCATGTAAAAGGATGACATAGAATCTTTTATTTTCTTATTGACCTTGTCAACATATATAGTCTCAAACTGTGGCAAGTGAATAAAAAGAAAATAAATAAACAGAAGTTCAGACCACCTAACATTACGTATAGCTTTAGCTCGTCAGCTAATAGACGGATATTCTTCAACAAAATGGAAAGGACGTCATGCTAGCTTCGAAGTAAAGAAGTGTGTAGTTCCGGATAATATGCACTTAACCAGTGTGGAAAATCAGATGCCAAAGATGGTTTCCAAATATAGACGATGTAGCAGAAAGTGACCAGAAATCAGGATCCGCTCCATGCGTGCAGAATATTTTGTCCCTTTGAGCATTACAACCGGTTTCTCGTCTTTTCATGACAGATAATCACCATTGAATTTAATTTTTTTATATGACGGTGAAATGTTCCTTGGGAAGTATTTTTCGGGACCCTAAAATTTAAAAATAAACGCAAAATTCGGCGAAATAAAATATATCATTTTATATGCTATATTTTAATTGTTAATAAAACATAGAAAACAGCGAGAAATTCAAAACAGAAATAAATGCATTACGAAAGTGTTAAAACTAAATATGGTAGATTAGGGGTTGCAGGTTCAATCAGTATCTCTTTACTGTAACAATTAGTTATTAATTTAGGTCTTATAACACAAAGACAAAAAAGATCATAACAAAAATTAAGGACTATTAACAAAGGTATGTTCTTATAACGATCAATTATTTCCCCAATTGGCCTGTACTAAAGTTCATGGGTCACAAGATGGTGTTTCTCCAACTTACGACAATCAATTACAGTTATTATGACAAGAGTGAATACATTTCTAACGCAATGAATAAAAACTTTCGTTTCTTAGAATTATACAGAAATCAAAGAGTAATTTTCACAAAAATCTAATTTAATATCTGTGATATTTAACTATTTCTGGGATATCACATAAAGATCAGAGATGTTATAATCATCCAATCAAAAGACAGTAATTGGCTGATGTCAGCATTTTTGGAAATATTTTTTTTTTTTAAAAAAAATAATTCATTCTCTTTTCATGTAAATTAAATAATGTTTTATTTTAAAATACTTGATTATAATCTATATAATGATCTAATGTTTAATTAGTATAAGTAAAATTATAAAATAAACTGCTCATATACTTCAGGCATTATCTCTTATTTCATTAAAATAAAAGAAAAAATAATTTTATGAAACTTTTTTAAGTTGTAATTTTTTTCGAGCCAAACAGACACTCAAGGGATCTTTAATTTGCCATATAATCACACGACATGGATAATGTTTATTTTCTGCACCTTGAAAATCCTTTTGAGAAGGGGTCGAACCCGCAAACTTGGGCGTACAAGGTGAGCGACAGACTAACCACGTTACCCATTCTGTCACTAAGCAAACAGTGAAATTTAAAGAGCATGAAGCTACTAAGAGATTATTCTGCTGTAACTTTAAAGATATATTTTTAAATTATTCTGATTAAATAATTTAAGACACACAAGCGAATAATTCAAAATATTTAAATAATTTTAAAAAAATGCCCTTCAAACGAATATTTATTCGTCTCTCAGTATTAAATTGTTATTAAATTATTTCAGAACAATTTCAATATTGTCTTGAGCTATCAGGTGTAATTAATTGAAACATTTTATCAGTAGTTGCGGTTCTATGGGGGTGTAAATGAAACATTAAATTTGTAATATTTAGAATATATATAATGATATCAGAAAAAATAGAAACGCATAATTTAAAGGAAAATGACAGCCAATAAAAATAAATACAATAAAGTATTTTTTCAATCATTTTAAACTGAAAATATATTTGACAAATAAAAGGAATTGTTTTTCCAATTAATGTTAATTTTCATCACTTAATACAAAAATGTATAAAAACTATTAGTTAAGTATATTTTCTGGATTCATCTCTCAATCTCTTCCTATTAACAATCATATACCGTAAAATCCGGTGTATAATGCGACTTTTAACACAAAAATAAGATCGAAATTTATGGGTACGTGTTGTACGCCGGGTATAAAAAAAAGAGAGCTTTAAAAATGAAAAAAAGATGAGAGAGCATAGGAAAAAAAATTAGACTTCTACATCTATCGAACTACTGTTTATTTAAAAGAAATGACATTTTTTATAAACGTAAAGGTTTGGATTTTTAGTAGTATAATATCTTTTTAAGTGCCTGCAATAATACCTCGAATAAATGAGTTCATAAGATACGAGTATTCTATACGTGCATTCCAAGTTACTTCGTAAAAAGAGGGGGTGTGTGTTATACGGCGAATGTATCTAAAAATTAAAAATTACAGCCCTAAAGTATAGGTGCGCGTTATACGCCGGATTTTGCAGTAGTTAAATTTAATCCTACAATTCTCCAGCATTTATTAACCACAACTAACTAATTCCTCACGGATAATAAATAACTCAAGAGTAAATAGGTTTATTCTTTGATATTTATGAAATAAAAGTGACAAGGAAAAGGAAAAAATTATTAAGAATGATAAGACTATCCTATTTGTCTCGATGTATTTAAAATATTTCATTTTGATTTAGTTCGCTCCTTAGAACGTTTTTTAGGACTAAACAAAGGCTTTACTGAAGTGAACTTCCCTTCCGTTATACTTGTATTTTTCTCTATGATTATTATTTGAATAGATACAAATACTGGCAAAACAAAGGTGTCTATAAAGCTAAGAGAAGTTTTTTTTTCTCAAAAAGTACCTTTATCTGCGTGTGTGTGTGGAATTAATCATTTACCTTTAGTATACTGGTTAAAATGTTATAATTATTCTAAACAATAAGATTTTTTTCTCTTTGAAAAACAATTATATATTAGCGTTTTATTGTGAGATTATATATCGTGAATAAAAAAAACATTTCATTCATTTTAAGAAAACTACTTAAGCCGAAAAAAAACATTTGAATTATTTTTAAAGGAAAAACAGTCTTTATGTTATAAATACGTCTAAACTTCGTTAGAGTTATCTTAAAATAAAAGCTATTTCTAAATTCTTGTTACCATTAACAAGCTAACAAGTAGAAAAAAAGATGACGTGACTCTCAAGCTGCATTAATTTTCATAGAGGCATAAATTTTGCTTGTATGGTAAATTAGTCGCTTATTGGAGTAGGAGCGCACGAACAGAAAATGCTATCATATAATTTTATAAAAATTATATGTTGACATCCTGATTTAAGAAATAATTATCCGCAAAGCAATCCAAAATAATATAATTTATTTAAAAGAAATACACTTTTTAGAAAACGGTGATTTTGATAAGAACTTATCAAGAACTTAAACATATCAGATATACAGCTCAAACTAACAGGATCATATGACAACGTGTGTTAAGGTATCCGATTGCCCTAAAATCATTATTTTTTTTCAAAAATTGACAAATTTTTTTAATGACTTCATTTTATATGCCATTTTACTAACTTAATAACAATAAGTTTTTTACTTTCCCTCCACTAAAACAAAAACTACAAGCGTTTTAGTAAAAGCAGATGCCGTAACTTTACACAAGGTGTCAAACTTTAAAATGAGTTTTACTTGAAATGTGTTCTTTTCGAAAAACTCAAACGAGGACAGCGATTGCTCAAAATGTTTTAAAAATAATTGACTGAAATTTTTTGCTAATGTTCTGCATAATAGTAGACGTGTTTTGATCTTCAGATTTATCTATCACTGTTTTATTTCAAAATCTACAGTCCTTTATGTGAATATAGTCCTTATTTTTTAAGCAATTTCGTATAATGACTAAGATAAAGTACTCTAGTTTTGGTAAAAGTTGATATATCTCTTATCCTGAAGGTCACTTCAAACAGAAATAACAAAGTAACACATCAAAATTGAAAAATTGAGAATTTGTTCATAAAATCTTTGTACAGAGCGGGCCCCGTTTGTGTAATTTTTTTTACATTTTTACTAGTTTTTTCCCATTTTAATAACAATATTTTTTTTTCTTTTATCAATTTTAGAATTTTTTCCTTAAAATATACTAAATAAATATAAAAATCACAAAAAATACCCATATCTCCATTTTTTCAAAAAAAAGTTGTCGCAAGTAGTCGGATACCTTGAGCTCTGCGTGTTATTTTATTTATTTTTTTCATTTAGCCTCCATTTTTTTCTCTTAATATTATTTTCAGCTTTTCGATTTCGATTCTATCAGTAGAACGCATGGCTTTTGAGTTGTAAAAATCAGGCTTTAGACCGAAATCTGACATTTCGATAAAGAAAAAAAAGAAAGATCTTCATAAGTACTTCTTTGAAATTGAACAAAACCCCCTTTTGATGACATCATTAAATATGTTATTATATTATAATTAGAAATTGGAACATTATTTAGAAGCTCTTAAATTCATAATATAATTAAAGAGTTGGAGTCAGTTTAAAAGTAGATGCATTATTTCTATAAAGGGCGTGATATGGGTATTTAATCTTGGCATTTATATATTTTTTATAAATATTTAAAATGCTACTCTAATGCATGTGGAATAGAAATTTTACATGTCAAAAGAAGTAGATTCCTCTCTACTTTTCAAAACTGTCAAAATTGAAAAATGGTTTGGGGGATCACAAAACGATCGTCTAGCAAATTAACTTCAGCAAAATTGCCAATGTAACGATGTTTTGTTCGATGTATTTCAAAAAGTACTCGTATAGAAAAATGTGGATAAGAGGAAGGAATATTATTCAAGTCTAATGAAAAATTATACAAATCTAAGTGTATGTGTGTGTGTGTGTGTAAGTGTGTGTGTGAGAGAGAGAAAGAAAGACGAATCACTTATTCAACACGAGATTTCTGAAAATAATACTACTTTTACTGCGGAACATGCGGATAATGAAAAAATCACACTGTAAGACCAACGCAACATTGAACAAAGCAAAATTTATCAAAATACTAAAAATGATTTTTGGCTTTTATACCATATTAACTTTTCGATCAAACATACACATAAAAGCATTTATTTCTGTGCATTTTTTTATTGAGTTATGAGATAATGTCGATTTCTTTCATCGATGATCAAGCTTCTTGCTTACATTCTACGATTAAGAAAAAATGATATCTCAATTGATATATTTTATTGCTTGATTGATAGAATGTCACTGTAAATTGTTAGCATATTGTTCTCCAGTAATTAAATTTCTAAGCGCAATGGGCCCTGACTGGGCCACTCAGAAAAGGATGGCGAACCACATGTGGCCCGCGGACCGCAGGTTGGGTGTCACTAATTTAATGTCATTGCAAAAAACATAAATACAGTAGATGACGATGTTATTTGGCATGCCAGTAAAACTAAATATTTTGCACAAAATACATACAGAATAGAAATTTCACATAATAATAATAATTGAATAGAATTTAAGTACAGCATATATGAATAAATACAGAATGAAAAATAGAAAGGTACCATTCCATCCAAACATACAGAATAAATACTCTTAAAAAAATTGTTTAGAAGCAAAACGTGTACAACAAATCAATGTATTTTTTATTTAAAAGAGGGAAATGTATTCCTAGAAAGTTGTTTTAATTTTATTTTAAGAAGGAAACTATTCTAATATATTTAAAAGAGTCATTAGAAGCTTTTTTTTAAGTAGAAATAAAGGGAGAGAGCTCTAAGAAATCATTAAGTCTGAACAATCTCTTTTGATTTAAAGATAAAATTTAAAACTCATCAATTCTTCGAAGATGAATCTCAGATGACTTCCGTTTAATTTTCGACAGTGAAATACCTTACATATTGATTTGTCATAAGTATTTCATAAAAATAAATAACATATAAGTTTAAAGATAAAATTTAAAACTCTCCATTTCTTCGAAGATGAATCCCAGATGACTTCCCATCTAAATTTCTGCAATTAAATACCTCAAATTTCGATAAATATTCCATAAAAATAAATAATATATCAACTTTAATTATTTTATTTCATGTTGAATTATTACTATCGTTTGCATTTTGAAAATTGTACATTCGTAAGATCTCATTAAATAAGTTCATACCATTAAAATAATACTTATTTATCTTACACAATTATTTTTAATAAACAAAACCCACACAAAATTAATTTGACTTTTAAGGCCTTAGGCCACTCTTGAAACCAAAAAAATAGGCTTTTGGGGGAATTTTTTTCAGAAATACTACAAAATAAATCGAGTTTTCAAAATCGGTGTTGTTATCATTCATATCAATAACTATTTACAATAATTTTTTTAAATGATTAATTTCAAAATGGTGGCTCTGCAGCGTTTTCGTGATGAGGCCTTTGTTTTTTCAGAGTTCACCGCCGGACTAACATCTCCTGTAATTTTTTTAGTCATAATGAGCCAATTGATTTTTTTTCGATTATAAATAATTACTGCTATAGAAGTACGTATGAGTTTTGTGATACATTGATTTTTGACCTAATGGCACTAAAAAAGTGTAAAATGAAGAATTTGCCTAGAAACTCGCGCGCGCCAGATAATTGTTAATAACAAACTATACAATATTAAAAAAATCCTACGTACTTCCATAGACAATGTATTTTTCAAGATATATTAAAAATTTAAAATGAATCGTTTGAAAATTGTCTGAGTTATGAATCCAGCCAACTTAAAATATGCAGTTTTGAGATAAACGCGTTTGAAGTTTTGTGTAATAGAAAATCATGAATGAGAGATTTTGCAATACCTTTAATCTGTGATGCCTGTACCGTACAATTGACCTTCCAGATTGTCGTCCTGGCTATGCAATTTTATTTTGCTTGATCTTGAATCGGTTCTTGCCTCTTTTTCCCGGTCAGATAGCGATCTCTATGCAAGCTTTATGCGCTGTTTGTTGATCTCCAGGCACATTTCATATCTGTTTGGGCCAATTTTCAAGCTCATTGCCTTCATTATGTGCAAAAATGAAGAACTCTTGTCGTTGAAAACACAAACCGCAATAACCGTAGCTACAACGAAGACTGTTTTTCAACTCGAAATGGATTTCGAAGCCAACGCCTACACAGTCAAGCGCACTAAAATTTGAAATTCGAGTCCTTAGAGACTTTTCCCGGCTATAATCTTTCAGGACATCATTTTTGAGGTCCTAAGGAACGATTTCAAATTAAAAAAATAAAATCGATTTTTGCGAAAATTTTAGGGTGGCCTAAGGTCTTAAGGATGAAATTGTGAAAAATCTAAAAATGCCTTAAATACTATACTTTTGTATAGTAATTAACTTTTTCATCGAATTTCGAAAAGTTACGCACTTGATTTGCACATTTTAATGCCTGTTCTACAATTCAAACAAATCTCATCTGCTCAAAAGCCCTTAAGCATGGTTCAAAATTTATGAGGTCTGTCGCCAAAAACGCTCGTGTAGCTGAACATTGCGACGTTAATATTCACTGACTCTCACAGAAGCACTTATTTAATTCGAATGTCCTAATATATGACATGTATCCACTCTTCACCTTTGAATGTAATAAAACTATAAACTTGTTTTCGTATTTGTTTCTCAGAAGAAGGAAAGCCTACCAAAAATACTTTTTTTATGATTTGGAAAGTTCTTTATGTTTTTCGAAAAATATGTCGCTATTTTGTTCAGATTTCGGTAACATTGTTTTACATACTTAACAGATCGCATTCTTCTGTTTCTATTGATTGAAATATTTAGCTTTAAAAATTTAAAAGCTTAAACTCTTAGAGCTACGTTTAGTGACCAAAAATGTCACAAAATATTTCCTAGAAAGCTACTTATACTGAAAAGCACTTAAAATGCTTTTTTGAACAAGCAGTTTTTATTTAATCATTTTCTATATCATATTGGATTCGCTCCTACGCAGAAACTTTGATCACTGGTATCATATTTTTAGATATATATATATATGTATATATATAAGTTCAGTTAACAATAATATCACAAAATATTTCATAAAAGGTTTTTGTGGTACAAAACAAACTTTCTTAGCAAAATATTTTTGCTGCGTATGGGATCTCCTCCAACTTAAATACAATAATTGTGGGGATCCTATTTAAAAAAAATATGCTCAAAAAATTCATGGTGGGTAAACACTCCGTTTTCTCAAATACACCAAGTGAAATTTAATTCTCTTGCTCTTCAAGAAAATAAAAGATGCTTCATTTTAAATATGCTCATTCTTTCGTAGCAAATGACGTCATGTTTTTTTTTTTTTTGTTGTACTTTGTTCTTTTTTTTCTAATAAATACAGATCAACAGTAGATAATCGGAGTGTGTTTTGGAATACCATTTACATTTCTAATAATATGACTTTACTACAATGCTTCTAAAGCTTTCAATACTTGCTATCCAATTTTCAATCATGAAGGTCATCGCGCCTTTCTCCATACAATAACAATGCATTAAATTCAATAATAATGTGTTTGATGTAAAGCTACAATACGATTTTATTTATAAACCATTCACATTATCAAAATAAATATTACATTTTGAAAATAATTTTGTCTATGACAAAACCATTGAAATCCTTAGTAATTATTAATCCTGGGCTTAAGGGGTCACAGGGGTGTTAAATTTTTTTAGAGATCTGAAAATATCAACAATTTTCAAACAGGTATAATTCTTTTAAATTTAAATTAAATAATTCTTATCTTTTACACATTATTTGTGAAGGAATTTGGCTTCAGAAAAGTATAAAATGTTTAAATGTAATCATAATTTTAAAATTTATAAGCATATGAAAATAAAAAAAAATTCTATAAAAAAATATTTATTAACCCTCTAAGTGGATACCTTCCTACTGAAAAGTTATTCAGAAAGCGTTAACTCTTATTTTGAAGATCACTTTAAAAATGCAACAGCCTTCTTTCCTTTCCCCTTTTAGAACTTGGGAGGTCGAACGGGGACAATTTTATGACTTAGTTCGGTTACTTTGTCAAGTAAGAACCAGGAGATCAATCATTTACAGCTAGCTTGGGCAATCTTGTATGAAACTGTAGTGGAATTCAGTGTTTCTTTCTCCTATATGTTCCGTCAAAGTAAAATTAAAAACAAAATGCAGGGTAAAAAAAAAGGAAAAAAAATGAAATAAATAGTATGTTAGAAGTTGAAAAATAATATTTTCTTCAAACAAATTTTATTTTTCTGTCATTTTTTAAAAATTAAATATATATATATATATATATATATATATATATATATATATATATATATATATATATATATATATATTATATTGGTATTGCGATTTGAACCAGAAAAAAGCATCCCTGTATTCATTTTTTGAATATGAGAGTAAGAAAACGCGCTCACTTTCCTGTTTTTTAAAAAAGTAATGAGGTAAAAAGAGCAAAGGCCCTATCTCATTTTTAAACAATAGCACAATAAATGGTACATACTATGATTATATTTATGAAATAAAACCGATCTTTCTCTATTCAGTTATATTTTTAATTTAAAAATAGCATAAAAAGGATTTCAATACTTTTAATTTATTTTAAGTAAAATCATATAAAAGATATTTTTATGTTAACTGAGTATTTTTCGGAAAAAATTTAAATTTTCCTTCCTAGTGTTCTCCTTTTCGAACTTTGTATTAAATAAAAATTCCTTTTCTACATCGACATTTGTGATGGACATAACACACATTCAGTCAATAATTTTTTAATTTTAATGGGGGATATACTTCTTCAAATGCGCATGACAGTACTTCTAACTATTTTCTACTCACGTTAATATTCTTATCCTTCTGTTTCTTTTATTACAAGGAAAAATGTCACACATCGATAACTACATTTTCACACAATTCAGTCATTACAAATTCTATTGTGAGAAAAGGTCTCCCTAATTAATTTTGTCTTTCAAAACAGTACACTTAAAACAATTTTGTTCAGTGAAATTAACCGACAGTTCCACAATGTATTCATACCAAATTTTAAAAACAAATTTAACACTTTGAAATGTATCCTGTATTAAATTTTTCAGTATACACAAATATTTCCTGCTGTAGGGAAAATATAGTATGAGATGTGGTGTGCAGTCGTGAAAGAATGTTTTCGTACGTGTAGACTATTTTTGAAAATTTAAATATCACTGAAGCTGATCATATAACTGCAAATGAGCCTTATTTTAATGTGTGCTGTTATCAAAGTAAAACAATTTACAATATTAAACAGCCTATGGGTTTTATACTCAATATCAAACTATTCGCAAAATGGCTTACAACTTCTATTCAAATTGTAAAGAAACTGAAATATAAATATATCTTACTGCAGTCAAAAATATTCATAATATGTAAGTATACTATTCCTCCACTTATTTCAGTACATTTTAAAAACTGTAGCTGAAAGCAATTTTTTATATTTATAAACGAGGCATAACAGCTCACACACTCGGAAAAATGTCCTTATCATTTTTAAATATACTACTATAAAACGTATATGGATTGTAAGATCAGTTGTAAAATCCTAAAAGCTTTTAGAGGAGTTAAAACATGTTACTTTGGATTGATAAAATGTTTAATATAATACACAAATATACATGTTATTAAGCAAATACATTTGAAAAATCAAACTTCCTTCTGAAATAAACGTAATTGAAAGAAAAATGTTTAATTGCAAATGAGTGGAAATACATGTTTATCTAAGGGGTATCCCCAAAGTGAGGTAATCCTCAAACTTAAAATTGAAACTCAGTGGCACAACAATCCATTAGGGCCAGGAACTAATGTGCCCATCATAATACACGTGACTATTAGACGCTGAGGTGCATGAAGATATGTCCCGATTTGCGGTCTGTCTGAAGAGAGACCTTCAGTGTTTAGGACCCGAAGCAAGTTTGGTACTCATTTATCGACCCAATGTAGCGGAGATGAAAGGCAGAGTCGACTTTGCGCAGCCCGTTAATAGAACCCCAGACGTGTGGTGTGGAAGCACTATACACTAACACTCGATCCTATTGGGTGAAAAAATAAAATTTAATGATAGAATCTTATATAAATCCCTAATGAATGAGGGGAGTCCAAACTTTTTTTTTCATGTTAACTGTTTAGACGGAAATGGTTAATTATGAACATTTCACAAGTTGCATAAATTAAAATTAACCGTTTTAGTTTACATAAATTTTTAAGGCTGCAAAAGGTGTTTTTCGGCTGCACGAATTAATTTTAAAAGGAATACGGTTACGAAAATTAGTACAAATCTATCTAAAGTAGGGTTGGTTACCTTACATATTGTCAAACACAACAATGTATTGGAAGCCAATTCCACAATTCGTTGTTATAAAAATGTGTATGGAAAATTACAAGATTTATTTTTGCATATATATATATATATATATATATATATATATATATGTATATATATATATATATAATTTTTCCTGGGAGCTTTAAAAGCTAGAGCGGCATCCATCAAAACCGCGGTTCTCTCTCTGTTTTTCCAGATCGCCCCTGGTGGCCGCGGTAGCCGAGTGGTATAGGTATCGGACTGTGGCTTACTTTGTCACAGGTTCGAGCCCAGTACCACTAAAGACCCGCCGTGTAGGGCAGCTATGCACGTTAAATATGTCGAGAGCTGAAACGTCCTCCCGTTGGTGTGGTGTGGTAGTTAGAGAGGGGTGCCAGCTCAGGTGTCGTCCACGTCACTTCACCATGGTTCAAAATTACGTGGTCCGTCGCCAAAAGCCCTCGTGTAGCTGAACAGTGCGACGTTAATATTCAATCAATCAATCAATCAACCAGATCGCCCCTGACTAAGCCGGCTCTGCCATAGTAAGTGAAATGCCGGATTTTGTTTGTCAAGATCATTTTATAGCAGAGTGCATTTTATATTTTCTACATCAATATCTTAATGTCTGAATTTAAAATTACATAAAATTCTCTACATTCGCATCAATGACCATGATAATTTTTTTATTAGTATATGAATGTGTCATCAAACGATTACATGACTAATATTAACATATTATTTTAACCATTTAATTAATATTAAGTATAGCAAAACGCAGACAAATTTTTCTGAACTTTAAAATAAATATTTCGAAAACTACTTCAGATATGCTCAAAATTTTTCATTCCTACGCTTTAGCTTCTCAGTTTTGCTTCTATGTAAGAATTTATTGTAATTGTATATTCATCAATTTTTTTTAGTATATTTTGCTCTTAGCATGCAGTTTTCAGCTGAATTGTATGAAATCTTCGAAAAATATTAAAAGATATTAAAGAAGCTATATAATAAAATTTGAAATTTTTATTATACTCAAACAATTGCTAAAACTTATGGTAAATAATTTTTAACTGCGCAATGCATTTTTTTTCGAAATTTCAAATGGAATTTCTAACATAAAATTTCTAGCTTTATAAGGTCGAGATTTCAAAACATATCCAGATTTTAATTACTTATTCAGTTAGCCTTAAAAAAGATAAATGTTGAGGTATTTTGCATAAATAGATATTTTGAACAATAATTGGAATGTTTTTGAATAGCTCGAATTTAAAATTGATTTTTATGCTTATTTATATGCATAAATGTCTACTGTAAATGTTTCCGTATATTTTTGATTACCATTTATTCAAACATTCAAGTTATAAAAAAATGTGTGAAAATCTTCTCATTCATGTTGTCTTTGATGTAAACTGAAGTTCAAGCACTTAAAATTCAAATATAATTCGGTGTATTTTAACAATATGTAAGTAGGGCACTGTACTTAAACTTCCCCTGAACACTTGGGCTTTGAAAATCTAAAAAAAACTAATAAATCTTAATTAGTTTTTTTTTTTTTCGTTATTATTTTTATCAAAGTGTAAGAAAATGTTTCAAATGATTTGATGAAGTTTAAATTTATTCATTTTTAGTGGTTGGAAAAATTGAAAAGGTTCCAAATTTTAAAGAGTTTGATGTTTTATTAATTTTTCGGTATCTTATATAAAATAATCATGTTTCAAAACTAAAATCTTTGATTAAAATAAGAAAAATGAAGCGATGGAATATACTTAAAAAAGATAATTTGTCGAACTATATAAAATAGCAGATTGCACTGACACGCCCTTAACTTGTTACAGTTTCAAATTAATATGAAACCAAAAAGGGGAATTGTGATATTTTACTTATGCGTTGGGACTTTTCAAAACTTTTAAAATACGAGGTAACAAGTAAACACTTCCTGAGGTCTAAAGAAATTTCCCCTGATTTTTTTACGTTTGCCCCAGGTCAAAACACGGGCTCTTTCGAGCCATGGTGCAAACTTCCCCTCAGTGTCCTGCTGTGTTGCTTCCACCGTCCCAATTATCTTTCGATGTTAAACCTTAAAAGGGGGAAGGATTTCAGGCGCGCGGCTAATCCACTTTGAAAAACGTTACTTGAAAGCGCGTGAAAATCAGTGCAGTCCATTTTCGAAGCATCTTACACTGACGGAATTTTCCGTGCTATCCAGTTAGAGGGTTAAGCTCTTATGTCGCGTATGCTATTTTCTAAAATAGTAGCT
>BMAU01003824.1:0-130474 GCA_019973935.1 Trichonephila clavipes
TGTCGAAGTTAGTTTCGTGTGTGCATTTTATAAATAAAGTCGAAGGATTAAAAATGGATAATTTTAAGAATCTGTAACGAATATTTCTGTAATTTTTTGTTGTAAATATCTTTTCTTTTTTTTTTTTTGTTGTTTATACACCATTAAAATACGCTTTTTTTTTATGCTTCAATATAATTTTTTTAAAAAAAATTCTTCATTCAGCATAACGTAAGATAACAGTAAAAATACGTTTCTCTACAGTAATACATTGTGTAATCTAGATATGTATTATAAATGTGAAAGTTTGTGAGGATGATTGGCCGTCTTTCGCGCAAAAACAACAGAATGGATTTTAATGAAACTTTACAGTAATATAGCTTATATATCAGAAGAACACATAGGCTATAATTTATAAAGATATTGTGTGAAGTGTCCAAAATATAACGATATTTGTCAAGTAGGTAGGAAAAAAATTCTGCCATTCTAAGTAATTCTGGCGTGCGCTGCAAAAAAGCCCACGACAGCATATATATATATATCTTTTGTTTGTAAAGAAACTCTTTTGTTTTGGCTACGCATGGGCGCTCGCTTCTAATTAATTCCTGTGATCAGCATAATCCCTAATTTTTTTATATTTCAGAATAAAACTAAGTTTTGAAGGGAGAGGTTGTTATACATCTCTCTTTATTTGAATGCCTTTTTTTATGATTTTATTATGCACATTTGGAATTAAGAAACTGATCTATTTTTCAGAATAAATGCTTTTATCCGTTATGGTACTTAAAGTAAATAAACTTTCTCTTCCACACTACATCATTTAGACAAGTTTTCAAAATGTGTTTGTGTTTAGTAATTAATTATAACGCTGTAATTTTAATTGAATAGGCGGATATTGCATTTTTAAGTATAAAAATAATTATATATACTGTACTGTATTTTTGGAGTTAGTTAATATTAACGTCGCACTGTTAAGCTTTTGGCAACGGACCACGTAATTTTAAGCCATGGTCAAGTGACGTGGATGACACCTGAGCTGGCACCTCCTTCTCGCAAGTACCACACCTCTCCAATTTAGAGAAGGAATATTCTACCAATACTTAACAGGAATATTCTTTGAAAACGATTTGACTATTTATTTTAAGTGAACGGTGTATACAATTAATTTTTCAGTGGAATATCTTTAATTAATTTATTAGTTCTAACGGATTAAATTTCCCAAAGTGGAGTATTTTGTTTATGTATATCGCTTAATTTTCAATGTAGTGATCCAAAAAAAAAAAAATATTGTATGAAAAACCTGCAGTAAATCCTAATGCGGTGGATAAAGTATTAACGTGCATCACTTCCCCCTACACGGCGGGTCTTACAAAGTTCTAATAAAGCTCGAGCTATGACAGTAGCTAGACATTTGTCAACTTGATTCTATCGTTAACATTTCACTATGTTTTTCATTGAATCGCCACTATAATTTAAGAAACGGTATTGCTTGCGAATATTACAATTTTAACATAAAATAAGTACCACAGAAAGTAATATTACACTTTTAGACATAAATTATTTACACTATTTTGAGCGTTTATTACACAAAAACTTTTAACAATGTGTTACTTTTGCTGAGCAGAGATCAGATCATCTTCCTCATTTTCTAACTCACAATCGGAATCAGAATCATCAAAAATTTAATCTTCTAAATCTGCTAAAACTTTCTGAATTTCATCAGTGGTAAGTCCCCTTTTACGTTTAGGCATTTTTTAAAAATCAAATTGGTTTAAATGAAATGATTAGGTAATCGAGATGACAAAATCGCTTGAAAATAACTATGCACTCTCCGCTAGTGAGAATTTAAGCATAAGGGAAAAAAAAGAGGGATTTCTAGATAAGGGTGAAAGAGGGAACTGTATTCCCCTCCTTTTAAATACAAAAGAATCTGGTCAAGCAAATGATTTTCCAGGTCTGTAATAGGCCTCATGCTGTTTTCGAAAGCTGTTAAGAGGGGAAAGCATTGCGTGGCCGATACACCGGCCAGAGCCGTCTTTTAAAGGTCTGTTCCTTTTGGCCTTTATATCGGCCAGCCGTCCTCAAAATGTTAAAGAACTACTTTTATAATTCCCCCACAAATTATGGCATTAAAGTCAGGTACAGGAGGAACCATCAATTTTTCAAAAGAAGTTTGGAAGGAGCATTGAAAAACGTTAGTTGGTTTGTATGGGATACTCCAGCGTTTCTCAAACTGTACGGTGCTCCCTCCTAGAAGCGCGTGATAGCCCTAGACGGGAGCACAAGCATATCGAAAACAAAATATTATTTTTTAAAATACTCATTTACTGAAATGAAGGAAAACAAAATACATTCTGACGTAATAGAAGATAAAATTCGCATTTACACTGATATAATACAGATATAAATGTATCAGTATTGCACAACGTATTTGAAGAATAATGTAACAATACTAAGTTAACCCCTTCATGACGGGCAGTGCAGATATGCAATCAACATGGACGCACCCGAAGGCCAGTCGGAGCAAATATGCATTTTAAAAAAAAATGCTCTGGTAGACCAGGCGATGCATGTATGACTTTTCAGCTGGAACGTTTTTTAATGACCACTAGTTGGCTCCCTATGTCCATAATATTGAAATTGATCATAGTGATGGGAGGCCAGAACGATTTATTCAGCAGACCTCAGAATTTCAAAGTCAGTTTTTTGGAATTCGTTTCAATTTCCCCTCATTGGACGGTGGAATTCCTTCGACAAGGGAGTGCCAAAACATTCCCACGCCTGGGGAGATCATTGGACTCATAAATTGCGGGGTGCGTCATCAGATTTCCCGCGCTTCCAAAAGGCAATGAACCTTGTGCGGTAACTCTGCGCTGGTTCTGGACCAATCAGAGGTAATTAAGTGGACAAGGCAAATAGTCCGCTCTAGAATTTTGATGTAAAGAGTCGTAGAATAAAAACGGGACGCACCCCGATTTAGAGAGAGAGACACAGACTGAGCAGATCCCAGACTTTGAGATCCGAATCCTCCGCGGGACTCCAGGCGTCAACCATGTCCATCCTCCTGCCACACTTCATCTCTCTCTCAAGCTAAGTTAAATTTTAATCTTGTTGGGAAGTAAATTTATAGTTACTTAAATATGTTATTCAATAAAATTAATTGTTACCACTATACGGTCGGACTGTTAATTTAGTGTAATGTTAATTTGTCAATAGATCTTAACTAATTTTAACTTAAGTCATGATGCGATGTTAAATTAAGAAACTGGGTTTTTAAGAAATTAGAATTTTTGGTTAAAGTCATAGAAATTAAATAAGCTATCATTAGCCTCGCATCAATAGCTAGAGTAGCCTGACCTTCAGTTTGTTTGTATTCTTACTGGATTTGGTATTTTGCTCATCTGCTGTGTCGGGGTAGAGGATAATCGAAATGTAAACAAATAGCTCGTAAAATTTCCACTTAATATAAACCATTCACGTTTCTAATAACTTTCTCAATGTTTTTTTTTCAAACGGTATGGAGTGTTATAGGGTTTTAGCGTCAGTTCTGTTACAGATTTTGTTGTTTTCAGATATATTTCGCGTACTTTTCTTATTTCAAAAACCTTGACTTCAGGTTATTATTTGATAGTTTTGAAGGCATTTTCCTAACCTTAATATAAACAAAAAGTGTGAAAAAAGCCAAAGTATATAGTCACAAACCGTCTGTAAATAAAAAAAAAAGAACGCAACTATAACATTTTATGCTTGCAAATCAAACAATGTAGGCGTTTCTCCATGCTTCGAGATTTTCCACACTCAATCTTCATTTTAATTTTGCTATTTCTTTTTGTAAAAAAATATTTGTCGTAATCCTTTTTATTAATTCGAAAGTGTATTAATGTGTTTTGTCAATCAAAATTTTGGAAAAAATTGAACAGTAAATAAGAAATTTATTTCCCAAAGTAAGTCATACTTTTTTTATACATAATTTCATGTAAGTTAAAAGAAAAATGTTATTACATACTAGTTTTAATATAACTGACAACTTGTATAATAATCTAAAGGGGTACCAAAAATTGCGATATTAGTACTGAAATTTTATTATGTATGCTTTTTTTTCTTAAGCTAGGCTTAGCGACGAAAACGCCCCGTCCTAAAGTGCAAATCCTTACGCATTCACCCCGTCCCTAGCGAGCGTCTTATAGAAAATTGCCCCATTCTGAAGAAGTTTTAAGACCAAGACTAACAATTACCAGTCACTCCATGGGCTTATCATATATATTACATAAAAAATTTAGTATTTATCCTGATAATTTATACGGTTCATAAATAAAGTCGTATTGTATCTTTAGCGTCAAAGTATATTACTATTGAATTCAATACAATGTTATTTTATAGAAAGGGATGAAAATTATAATTGAAAATTGGGCGAAAAATATTGAAAATTTGAGAAGCATCGACATACCTTGTTTGAGAACTGCCGGTTTAATATTAATTTTACTATTTGTGTCCTGATTAATACCAATAATTCATTTCATAATTAAACTTTGCGAAATCTAATAATAACGTGAATATCTGAGCATTAGTAATTTATAATTTTATTTATTCTTACAATAGGATTAATAACAGAATTTCTTTAAAAGAAGGTCAGAATAATATATCCATACAAAATATTTCACAAAACACATAAGAAAGTATAGAGGTAGAAAGATATAGGAATGGAATCGTGTGAGTACAACATTTTGCTGTCACATTTAAAGAATTTACTCTTCTAAGAATGGAAGGATTTACACTTCCAAAAAGATTTTTTTGAAATTACCTCAAGTAAAAGCTTTCCTTAGAAATACTTTTTCCGAGTTAAGTTGAATAAATAGTTCTTTTTGACTTTCACTTTTCCCAAAAGAGGAAACATCGCCTTATTTCAGTTCACAACGCTTAACAATTCTATTTCATTTCCCATAAACAGTTTTTAAAGAAATTTTTCAAAACGTTTTGCAGATTTTTACTTTCACAGCATTTAATTTAATTTTAAATTACGTTTTTTTTCTCCTATTTTCTACTTTTTTTAATGCAAGATAAATTTTAAAGAACGAAAGTAAATTGTATGGTACTTTCACTCACTTAGTTTGTGAAAGGAAAGATAAAAATCATATAATATTTCAATTTGATATAACAGATATAAAAGTACTATCGAAATAATATCACTCCTCTCTTACCCCTAATAATTTTAACCCTTTATCTACCGCATTATAATTCACTGCAGTTTTTCTCATGCAATATATTATCTTTTTTTGAATCACTACATTGAAAATTAAGGGATATACATAAACAAAATACTCAACTTTGGGAAATTTAATCCCCTAGAGCTAATTAATTCATTAAATATATTCAACTATAAAATTAATTATACACACTGTTTATTTAAAATAAATAGTCAAATTGTTTTCTAACGTCTTCATTGACAAAAAAAAAAAAATAAGACAATTAAATTTTGGCATTAACTATTTTTTCGGAGCAAAAATGGCAATCTTCGCAATCCGCTGAAAATGCCGTCAGCTGAAGATGCAGTTTCTGCTATAAAACTATTCCCTTTCTCTGCTGAAATACTCCTCAAAGAACTCATGCTGCCACATATCTTGGAGGAGTGGATTTAAAAGAATATTCCTGCTAAGTATTGTCATAGTATTTATTAAGATGGTTATTCTATGTATTTTTAAACTGAGTGGTACTTATAAGTAACGTCTGTTGATAAAGAGTTTAGTCAAATTTTTGCAAAATAGTACGACATAAATTATTTGAAGTGTTATAAAAAATCTTTTAAAAATAACAGTCAAATTTGTCAATATTTTGCCAAAATATAAGTTATTTATAAGCAAAACAAAAATTTCCGAATATTATTGAAATGTAAGCGGTACTTACGTATAATGCCATCGACAAATTTCACGAAATCAAATATATATGTATATATATATCGCCAGATTAAAATACAACCCCAAATGCAATCATCGTATGTATAAAAAGGTTTATTGTGTTTGTACAAGTGAGGGAACAGCTTTCCACTTTTGGCTGCGTATCATGGTAATTGGCGGCGCCTTTTCATTTGACGAATTGTTCGACTTTGTACATAAGTACCATACACGCATTGTATGAGCACTTGAAACTGTCATAAAATTATGTAGAATACAACAAAAAATCATCGGTATATTCTGTCTTGAGAATATTATTCTTTTTACACTGAAATTGTTGTAAAACTTTCAATTTTATATAATGTTACAAAATTGAGGCCATCTCTTTTTTTTATTTATAAGGGAACACTATATAATGACGATAGGATTTAGCATTTACACTGCAATTTTAAATTTCAAATATCACATTTACTTAATGCAAGCACAATATATTAACGAAGAGAGAGAGTATAAAATCCCTTAAACACATATCTTATGTATCAAATTATCGATGCAAACATTTAGTCTAAGAGCCAGTGAGCGGCTACCTGCATGTATTTGACCAGGCTTGGGTTTTGTACATTGAGGCCCCTATACCTACTGTACATGAGATGGGACTTCACTAAGACCAAAGTGGTTGACGCGGTTAGTGCGCAGGTGAGACAGGTATCGATTTTTTGTAATTTTAAATTCATTTGACGACGTTTGCCGTTTTGGTATTCTAAAATATATCATTTTCGTGAACCGAAAATAATAATGGCAGAACATTTTACCTCGCGTTCGACACTGAGGCAGACAGTTTTGAAAGTATTAAAAAAATCATTTTTGAAAGTAATTGAAGAGATCTGCCATTGTTATATTTTACTTATTATAGTTTCAAAAACTTATATTTTTAGGGCAGAAGTATTCATTGCGGACAAGCATCAGCAAATAACAAAATCGGAGTTCCTACTCGGCTGGATGTCTATGTATTACGATAACTGTTTTACATCAATATAATGTATTTATGATTTATTTAATTGCTGTATTTATTGAATAATTTTAAATATTAAGGTATATTGAGGTAAATTTAATCGCTGTATTTATTGAAAAATTTCAAATATTAAGGTATATTGAGGTAACATAGATATTTATATTCATTGATCTTCATTCATCATCATCCGGGTAATGTTCATCGTTGTATAAATCATCTTCATCATCAATTGAGTCAGATTCTGTAAAAATTAAACGTAAATTTTAAATTGTCAGTTGTTTATAAATAGGTTCGCACATATTTGATAAAGAATTGATTTTTATGAACTTACCAGGAATATTGGTGATTAAGTCACTGACAAAAGATGGAAGTTGATCTCCTTCGAACCATTTGAGGATAAATGTATTATCCTGCTCAATCCAGCCATACTCCAATGGTTCCAAAGTTGAAGGTTGTTTTTTGTAAGCATTTTTCCAAATAGTAGAAATATAATGAGCTCTCAGAAATTGCTGATAAAGTTCACTCTTACACGGTGGTATTGAAGTTGCATCAAAATGTTGCACTTTCTTGGTGAAATTCTCATGGACGTCTGAAGCTTTGTAGCTGCTAACAAATAGTTGGAACCTTCCATCATCTACGTCCTTGGATTTTTTGGCATTGTAGAGCTGACAAGTAAACTGTTGAATAACATTAAATATGTCTTGTAATTGGCCCTCAGTTAAATCTTCGTCACCAATAGTAGCAAATGCTTCTTGAAATATAGTATTTTTTTTTAACACAGAGAAAGGTCTTTTCTTTCCTTTATTGAAAAAAGCAGGATTAAAATCACATCCGGTGAATGCATGGAATCCAATTAAACTTTTGGCTAACAATTCACCAAGCTCCGTATAAATTTTTGTTATGTCAATATACCTTTCATTGTTTCCAGTTCCATTGAGCATCCAAATATTGGAATTAGAGTTCTTCAAGTTTTTCATATTACCAATCGTTTCATATTAGTCGTTGGCTAGTTAAATAATCAGGCAATTTTGTTTTAGTTATTCCTAAAATTTCCTCTCTCAAAATAGCAGCAGCTGCTTGCAAGGTATCTTGGTCTTTTAGGTGCGCAAATAATGAGTCGTCAATATTTGATATGCCCTTAGGAGCAACAACTTTTTTTTTGTTCGACATCAAAATTTGAATTTTATCATTAAATTTCTTGTGGATTTTTTCTTCTAAATAATGCGCGGCAAATATTGATGCTACATCGGAGCCTTCACTCAATTCTTTAAACATTTCGAGATATTCTTTGTGCAAATATGACAGAAAATAACAACGTCCCCGTTTTATAACATTCTCCTCAATTAAATTACAAATTTCTCTATAAACGGTTTCATGTGTTTCTCGAGAAATATGCCATGAAGTACGGACAGGACTTTTTACCAGTGACCGTTTGTGATTTCTAAAATTTTGTCGACAAACATCATGATAGTATACTTCATCAGAAGCAACACTTTGTATTTTTACCAAAGTTTCATTGTAAATTTCAGAATCCGGTTTAAACTTTGATAAGATATTTATTTGAAATTGATTTTTTTGGAAGTACGTAATGGTTCATTCTTAGACTTGACTTGTTTTTTTTTATTACAAAAAAGCACAAATCCGGGTTTCCTGTAGCCACAGTATCAGAATTCTGAACAGTTAATGGTTCGCTGAATCTTCGAATTGTATTTCCTCGAACGACTGATCTACTGCGACGTCAATATTTTTTTCTACAACTTCATCTGTTTTAGGAATATTCACATCATTCAAAATAGAATCCTGTACCATTGTATCATCAATTATTGAACTATTAGCTGATGTTGATGGTTGTTCAATCGCAGACGAAGATGTACTTTGTAATGGAATTTCTTTGTTGGCATCTGCCAAAAAAAATTTTTTTTTCAAAGCTGTAAACGTCTTATAACAACTACTATGATAGCCTGCATCAAAAATGTCTTCCGGTAAAATTATATCATTGTACTTTAAGTTATGAAGTTTTCGTAACCTCAAAATATTTCGACATTTTACCAAAGTCTCTTTCGAAAATATTAGAAGTTTTTCAGTTTTTGATATGGTACAAAAAAACACACTGCACTTTATTTATTTCACTCGACATAATGTCAAATACATTCAATAATTAATAAGCCAATGAACAATATAAAATAAAGCAACACTATCAATTTTTTTCACGGAACACGAGGCATCTACATGAAGGTTGCCAAATATACTGAAAACATCTGACTAAAACCGTTAGAGTTGGGACTACAATAGAGCCCTCTCGGGTATAAATCCTATATTATTCAAATGGTAGAAAAAGTACTATAAGCTAGAATGAGTACAATAGTAATACTTGAGAGAAAGAAGGATAGCTATATGCAGTCATCTGGCCGAGTAGGAACTCAGATTTTGTTATTTGCTGATGCTTGTCCGCAATGAATACTTCTGCCCTAATAAATATAAGTTTTTGAAACTATAATAAGTAAAATATAACAATGGCAGATCTCTTCAATTACTTTCAAAAATGATTTTTTTTAATACTTTCAAAACTGTCTGCCGCAGTGTCGAACGCGAGGTAATGTTCTGCCATTATTATTTTCGGTTCACGAAAATGATATATTTTAGAATACCAAAAGGCAAACGTCGTCAAATGAATTTAAAATTACAAAAAAATCGATACCTGTCTCACCTGCGCACTAACCGCGTCCACCACTTCGGGGGCTTAGTGAAGTCCCATCTCATGTACAGTAGGTATAGGGGCCTCAATGTACAAAAACCCAAGCCTGTCAAATACATGCAGGTAGCCGCTCACTGGCTCTTAGACTAATTTAATGAGCGTCACTCCCTGAAAGATGCTGTCCCCAATTCAGTATTGCTCGCCACTTAATAACTTTACGAATCAAGTTCTCTTCAATATTTTGCCACTGATATTCAACATATTAAATTCATATTTCATTCATAATATTCAAATTTATTATATTAAATAAACTTCCCCGTAAGTCGGAGTATGATTTCGCATATACTTATAAATTCTTCTTATTAGGAACCGGAGAAGAAAGAAAAATAACAATTTAGAAAAAAAAATGTTTAATAAAATCCTAAATAACACAACATCGCGCAAACCGAAACTATTTCAATGTTGTCTTCATAAAAAATCTTACAATATATATATTACTCTCAACTATTTATTTTTTCCCAAAAATTTCCTCCTAACACAACAATAATTTTATTTAATTCCTTGTTTTGTTGAAAACAGACGTACACAGTTGGAGTCCGTATTTTCTAAAATTTGAATCCTTTTCCAAATAAACTGAGGCCTTCTGTCAAATTCCCAACCATCATTCGATCGTCTGAGTAAACTGGATTAAAAGACTTAAATTTTCCTTGCTCATGCTCATGCATTTCTATGAGCTCATCCATTGTCAGCTTCTCCTTGTGGGAATCCAGCAGTTGTTGAACATTATCAAAATGATTTTCTAAATTTTTTGCCAGCCTTGATCGACAACTACTTAAATTCCATTTCAATATTATTTACCGTATATAAATATTTTTTAAACAAAAGGTGAATCGACGAGATTTAAAATCCGGGCAACTCTGGGCTCTTGAAAGTCGGGGTAGCGTAAGTTCAGGTATTACTTTACTTTATATTGCAAGTTTTTTTACATAGGTTCGTATCAATATGCAATTGTATATATATATATATATATGTAACAATTAATTAAATCCACTACGGTCTTTGATGCCAATGCAGTAGCAAAACAAAAGCTCTGCTCAAATCCAAGAAAAAATTATTCGCACCAGAAATAAATTATAGACGAGAAATTACGTCAACAATAACTAGATTAAGGACAAAGCATTTTAAGGGCATGAAGATTATGCCCGTTGGTTTCAAATCATATATGGAATGCAGGAACTTCCCAGGCACGCTACTGGATCCCAAACACCTTTTTTGTTGCCCTTCCATTGTTGGTGCCCTTTTTAAAATAGACAATGGATGCAACATGGACATTCTTTACTCGGATCGTACCAAGGATGTGTAATTCACGCCTTTGGCAATATCTGACTATATCCTTATGTTTTATTACTACAACCTCTGCAATTTGTCACACACGACAATAACAATAATAACAACAATTAATTAAATGCTATGTATAAGCACTTATTAAATTAAATTAACTCATTATTTAATTACAAAGAAAAATAAAATTTTGAAAAACAATAATTCCAGGAGGACTAAATCTTTGAAAAGTTTTGTCTCGTATTCTTCCTACCTGAAAGGGTATTGTGATTAGCTAGTATATAGAAAAATATTCCTGGTAATAATACTGAATAAATAAAGGGGAAATTGGCGATAGAATTGGCAACAAATCTGACTGCCAAAATTTGCGAAAAATAAATACTTAATACAAATCATGTGGGTCTAGAATTATTCGGGTGTGATGTGTATTTTATGTTTGTATGAGATTTGAACTGGTGCAGTTGTCAATTTGTACGTGTATGTTAACTGTTTCCTGCTCTAATGAAATCTATTGTTCTATTGAATTTTATTTATAATAGAACTCCTATTTACTCCGAATTACTGCCGAAATTGTGTGGACCTCAGTGGTGCACACAGGAATTTTTCAAGGGAGGGGGAAGGGGACGAAAGTTCACTATTCTTGTATCATGCTCCTTTTGATTTTGTCGATTTTCGGGAACAAAACACAATAAAAAAATAAAATAATTATTTAATAAATAATTAGCATTAATTAATAAAATTAATCATTAATAACAAATACTTAATTATATTTTACGTACTATGTACTTAGAATTATAATCAAGCGGGAAAAAAATCAAGGGCTTTGGGTGGTGGGGGGGTCCGGACCCCCAGGACCCCCCCTTGTGTGCGCCACTGGTGGCCCTATTTTATATCCGAAAGCCATCGAATCCCGCAACAATACTTCTAATCTAGCGTTTACATATATGGTTAAAAATTTATTTTGAAATAGATGACAAAAATTAAAAAGAAATACTAAAACATTATTGCGTAGATCGGGGCTTACGTTTTTCATGCTAAAATGGATCCAAACAGTACAACAGTTTCTCAAGAGTGATGCAATTTATTTACGGAAACAGTTATTAAAATACAGGATAAATAACATAAACACTTGTTCAAAACATTCTAGATGGTTCTCCACACAATACACAATTGGTAATGTCTAAAAATACAAGCACATAACGGTAAGGACTATCTGGAAGCAACTGCTCCTTCGTAGGCAATCACACTCGTGAACTCGTCAAAAAGTGAAGTAGATCAAAGTTTCAAGAAGTGCCACATCCTGACATTTAAAATTTCTAGAAGTCTCCATGTGGTCGCCAAAAATGATGCCGACTTGGCTGTACCTCCAATATTTCGCCAACTTCCCATTGAAAGGTCATTATAATGTAAGGGATGGCGTTGCTTAGGAATATTACAGCTTTTCTCATAAATAAATGTACCAATAAGTAATATTAACTCATTAAATATGCAGATTGAAATTATTTACACTATTTTAAGATGAAATTAAGCACTAGTTATCCAAAATCAATAGCAATGATTTTTTTGCATAAACTCGAGGACAAATTGATCTTATAAACATTTTAGTCCTTTCAGGTATTTTGTCATTCTTCATTTCTACTAACTACGCGATAAAAATATTGAAAAAGTACTTTTTTTCCCTTTACACACACGCGCGCGCAGTTTGATACTCTCGAACAATTTTTAATTCATTATTCAACTTAAGTCTTATACAAAGAATGCAAAAGAACGTTTGCATGTGTGATGCTTTTCATTGCTCAGGTTCCAAAAAGAACAAAGAGAAGTAATTAGCATTTTTTCTAGATAGCTAATTGAGCTTCTTAATTTCACGACCAAACAAAAAACGATTTTTCAAAGCTTTTTTTTATTTCTTTTTCTTCTGAAATAAATGAAGGGTAACATTAAGAAATTGAAACTTGCTTTAATCTAAATCGAAGAACATTATAATTGTCAGAACTTAATATTAATATTGAAGTGGTATCTCATATCATATTTGATAACCAAGAAAAAAAACAGAATCTTTCAAATTGTAAAATTTTTATAATAGCTGATCTTTTTTTTTTTAAAGTGTTATTAAAAAGGAAAGAAATATTTACTTTTATTAAATCAATGGATTCAGGTGTTTTTTTTACAAATATGGATACATTTTTACTTTACTTCTCAAGTTTTCAATTTTTTACTGTTTTTAAATGTTTGAATTATTAATTAAATTCTTCATCTTTACAATACTTCACGATTAAATATATAATGTAAATTTTTTCGTGACTTAGCTTCAAACAATGAGAATGCAAAATTTATCAAATATGAAATGTAGAATGTATTTGCATTTTTTTCTAATCCCTTTTACCATAAATTTCAAAAATATATTCTGCAAATGAAAGATTTTGCTTAGCTCTTAATAGATAGAGTTTGGAATTGTTTGTGTGTTGATTGATACTTATCCCGATTTAGACGAAATAAAGTATCTAAATAAATTATGGTTAAAATTATGATTGAAAATTAGGTCCAGATATATTTTAAAGTTTGAGAGCACTGTCACATGATATTATTCTTTTGATTTTAATTTCTCAAAACAAGCTCGTATCAATGTCAAATTTTATGTTATCTAATTTTATATTATCTATTATTAATTTTATATTATCTATCTTAAATACATTTCAATAACAATTTTACTAAACAATTACTAAGCTTTTCTTACAATATTTAATTTTCAAGTCTACTGATTTCTTTTACTATCTTTAAAACTTTTATTAATTTTCTGAGGGATTTCGCAAATAAAATATATTTTTAATATTTTTTGAAATATTTTTTTAAAAAAAATCTTGTTTATAACCGAGGTTTAAAATTTTGCGTGGAAATAAAGTTTTCAGCCTTATGGTAATGGGGAAAGTTTATTATTATTTAAAAAAGTTATCAACTTCTATCCACTCAAAAACAAATTTGTAAAATAGTGCAGAGTGCCACTGAGAAACGTGTTCGTGGTAGCCTAGTGGTCAAGGTAATGGACCCGTTGCTGGAGTGTCATGAGTTTGAGTCTAGTGCCGCTAAAAACCCGCCGTGTAGGGAAGAGATGCACGTTAAATCTTTCGAGAGCTGAAACGTCCTCCCGTTCGTGTGGTAGTTACGATAGGGGGGGCCAGCTCAGGTGTCAGCCACGTCACTTGAACATGGTTAAAAAATT
Organism: Trichonephila clavipes; assembly: GCA_019973935.1. Taxonomy (NCBI): domain Eukaryota; kingdom Metazoa; phylum Arthropoda; class Arachnida; order Araneae; family Nephilidae; genus Trichonephila; species Trichonephila clavipes. Next base: position 14,136 of record BMAU01003824.1, read on the forward strand.
CCGTGATCCGTCGCCAAAAGCCCTCGTGTAGCTGGACAGTGCGATGTTAATATTCAATCAATCAAACTAGTCACCGTGAATCGTGCCGCGTGCCACATGTGACACGCGTTTCATAGGTCTCCGGACCCTGTCCTGTACTTTAAATAAAAATTAAAACATTTACTTTAATTATAAAAGTATAGATATCCATAAATAGAATGATACAAGAAAAAATTGTTTCATTATTTTACTGTACCCATTATTTCTTATGCCCTCTGAAGCCCTCATGAAACAGTTCTCTCAGAAAAAAAAACTAAATGATTATTTTATTCTTAAAAGTAGTTTAAATACATTCAGTTAAAAGAAAATGCCCAATTGTTTTCTTTTGATGCTATAGCTCCCCGCAATAAATGCGTCTCTAAAGGGGTCTTCTAAAGGTCCGGATGTACCATAAGTCAAGCGTGTGGGAACGATTGTTCGCAGATACATTAATCATTCTAGTGGGATATTTAGGCCCCTACGGTTGATTAACTCATCACTGGGGCTGTGCCATCAACCAGAGAGAGTGGCTGGATTATTTCTCACGTGACCTTCCTTAAAGCACCTTCAACTGCACAGGTTGAGATGCCTACATAAATGGGGTATAATCCGGATATTTAAGTGGGGTTTACGAATTTATGAAGCTCTGCGAGAAATTTGTACTACGGGGAGATCGGGAGTGGATAATATTACTTCTAAAAGTGGATTTAGGTAAAGGGAAGAATGCTTAAAAAATAATATTATATAATTATTTAAAGAACGACAATTACGAGTAGAAAATTTTTACTAAGTACATTTAAGGGTTCAGTTTAAATACGTGAAACGAAATTTGGTTTGTATAATAATGCCACTTTTGTGTATTTGTATATTTAACTGTAAAATGTCTCGATTTGATAGTACCTTATTAAAATAGTTCATCATAGTCACACTGGTTTATTGTCAGTACACAGTGACGCTATTACATTCATATTGTGTTGCTTTTGCATGGGTTAGAGAGAGCTCGAAATGTTTAAGATGACAGCTGAGAGAGACCCCGCCAACTGTGAAGTGTGTTCTGTAATGCCTTTTTTTAACGCAAGAAATGTTACGGCAGTTTAAATTCATCGTCAACTTGTAGAGGCTTATGCTGAAAATATTATGAGGGATGAAATGGTTTGAAATTGGATTTGTGAGAATTCAAAGATGGAAGCAACAATGTTCATGACAAAGCACAGAGTGGCCAGCTATATGTTGTCAATAATGGTTTCATTGAAAACATATTGTTTTGGAATGAGTTTCCACATAGAGCGGTTCAGCAATGACTCTCTTCACTGGCGAACTCTTTCTTTGAAGAGAGTATAGAGAAGTTTGTTTCCGGATATGATAAATTTCTGAACAATGGTAGCAACTATGTAGAAAAATAGTTTTCAACATGTTATTTTATGTAAAAATACATTTAATTTTGACAATAAATGTTTAATGCAACCAAAATTTATTTTAGTTTCCGGACGTGCTTGTGTACGAAAAAATTCCAAATTCATGGAATAATGTTACACCATAAATTTGGTACTGTACCACAAATTGTTCAAGTTTTTCGATAATAAATATATATATTTGATTGCAATGTAAGAAAGACATCATTAGTACAACTAACTAATTGTTATTTGTAAATATAATCAGAAATTACATACAGAGAGACTAAAAATTTCATGTTTGCGTTTTATACTTACAGTACTGTGCAAATTAATTGTGGGACAAACATATTTTTTTAAAGAAAATTGTTCCTTTTTCGTGGATTTTCTGCTTCGAACTGGTTTCAACAGCATTTTCTTACAGTGTAAAATTGCTCTTGACTAGTCTAAACTGGTTTGACCACGTGATCATGGCATGTCAAAAAATTTTCACTTCAGTTCCTGAAGAAGTAGTCGCTTGCGTGATTGTCTTCTTCTGACGTGTATTTAAAATCCCAGGAAAAAGGCTGGGATTAATACCCTCAGTCAGCATACTTCTATGACTCTGAGGGATATTGTTGCAGCAATTGGTGTTAGAAAATCCAGTGTTTCTAAGATTATTAATCAGCAAAAGAATTTGGAGACAGTGTCCAAAACGAAAGCGTAAATGTGGACACAAACAAACGACCACATCTCGAAGAGACAATTTTTTGTATGAAATAGTACAATGCATACTTATCAAACAAATAGAGATCTTCAGAGAGAATTATTAGCTACTGGTGTGAGCGTGGATTCATCGACAGATCGACGAAGGTTTATTGAAGCCATGAAATATGAAAGAAAACCAATTGAAAAACAGTTATTAACACCTGCAATGAAGGAAAAACGTTTAAATTGGGCCAGGAAATATCACTCCTGGACTGCACAAGACTGGGAGAAGGTTTCATTCAGCGACAAAAAGCATTTTTTGTGCAAGGGTTTCGACGGAAATTTATCAGGCGAAGCGAGGAAGAGCTCACCGGGGAACAATATCTTATTCAAACAAATAAGCACCCTCAGAAACAGATGTTTTGAGGTTATTTTACTTCTGGAGGACCTGGCAGCTTAGTACCAGTCAAAGAATACATTTCTAAAATAAGGAGTAAAATTGAACCTATGACGCAAACGTTCGCTGGTGGTGGTATCTATCAACAATATCGTGGTCCATGCCATACTTTTAAGCTAACAACGATTTTTTTTCAATAAAAGAAAATAATGGTTTTGGATTGGTCTGGTAATTCTCCTGATTTAAGTCCCATCGAAAATTTTGGGAGCATTGTAAAGAGACGTGTGAGTAAAATGGACTGCTCTACAAAGAAAACAGTAATTGAGAATGATATAAAACTTTGGTTTCATCATGACGGGATCAAAAGTTTATGTTCTAATTTAGTAGGAACCATGCCAAACCATGTACGTGATCTCATTCAAGCTAGATGAGGACATACTTTGTATTAAATTGCTATACCGTGCGTGTAAGTTAACTTATACTAATTAAACAACATTCGTGAAAATTTTTGTCTTTGTCCCAATTAATTTGCTCAGTACTGTGTGTGTGTAAGAGAGTGTATTTTAAATTATTCAATTCCTACTCTTAGCTCTCTCTCTGTATATGTATATATATATGTATATATATATTGTTACGAATTTTGTGTAAATAGTGTAAAAAATTTGTATTTGAGTGTTTAATGCATTTATATTACTCTATGTTATATTTATTTCATGTTAAAATTGTACTACACAGGTATTCACAAGCAATGCCGCCCCTTAAGTTATAATGGCGATTCAATGAGAACTTGGGGAAATCTTGGCGGTAGAGCCAAGTTGGCATCATTTTTGGTGACCAAGTTGGCGGCCAATTTGGCAACTTTGGCGACCATTTTGTCGTCGTTGGTGACCATGTTGGCGAGTTTCGGAACCCTCTGGAATTTTCTAGAAAGTAGAAGATACCTCCACTAGTGTCACGTTCAATGACACGAGAGGTTATATTTCTGGAAGTTACTATTGCACCTATAAAAAAAATGCTCGCCGGTACGGCAATGAGTCTTGATTAAGCCAGCGAGTAGTGATGATTGTTTTGACTAGTGGTTAGCTCGGCTGTGCATATGAATAATCTTTACGTACGTGTATTTTTAAACACTGGTGATTGTGTTTGATTGCTGTTGAAGGAGTGAAGACCCCTTCGGATATATACCCTGCGAATATTGCTGCTGAATTCTGTAATTAAAGGATTGGATTTTCGATAATAAACTCACATCGCTGTCAAAGAGCTGTTTATTTTCTTTGTGATTGTTTTTGCATAAATTCCTAGAACCCGGATCTACGCAACAATATATATATATATATATATATATATATATATATATATATATATATATATATATATTTATCTTGTTCAAATTTTCAGTCGTTAATAAAATACTTTCTATTCATCCGTTCAAAGTACGAATTGACTTAATTTTTTTATATTACTTGTTTTTAGTTTATTTTGAAAGAATATATTATAATATGTGTAGCACTACTTGGTAAGAAATCCTTAAAACGCTTTAAGCATGAATATTATATTTTAACTTACCGGACTTAATCTTTTCAAGCTATTTGCTATAACGTAATCGTATTTCGAATTCGCACCTCTTCGAATAGGAAGGAATTATACTGTAGAAATATCTTCTACTTGTAAAAATTCATATAAAATACATTTGAAATAATATTTCATACAAAAAGTTCCCAAATCCCACAGTTTGTTGGCACGAAAATAAATCTTGATCAGAAATTCGATTTTCAACCATATATTTTTTCCAAAAATTTATAAAATTCTTGACACTAACATATTCAAAAGAGAAAGGTAAATTTAAGCTCAACATAATCTTTAGTATTGGGTTTCCGATGGTGACAGCTGTTGAAAAAAGTGTCAGCGAGTAAGAAATGAATGCACATCAAGATTTATTAATCATAGGAAATATCTCTGGGTGTGTTAGAGAAATATTTATCTTAAGAAAATTATCGACTATCTTTTATCACGAGGGACGCAGAAAATATGACACATCGAAAAGTATGGAACATTTTCTTGGAATGTCAAGAAACGATAACAAACTTTACGGGAATTTTTGTGTTTTCGAGACTAAATATAAAAATATTTTTAAAAAGATCCTGGAAAAATTGTGTACATCTCTTAGTAGAGATAAAGGTTTTTACACTGAATAGCTTTAAATTAATGTACTCCTGTTTTATTTTTATTTTAGAATGCTTGAGCATAGGTTCTAGGAATAGAGTTATTTTCACAAAAATATATAAAAGTACAGCCTGACCTCTATATAACGAAGTCGCTAAATCCCGACAAAAAGGTTCGTTATATGGAAAATTCGTTTAATAGAGGTCCTCCCTTCAATATACATTATAAATCACTTAAAACAAATTTTAAATTCATACACACGATGCATTAAAAAATGTAATTATTCGCACTTTTTTTGTTATTTAATACATATGTATTAAATAACAATCTATCGTTCTATTTTTCAAAATAACATTTTAATGAAATGTTAGTCTCTCTCTCTCTAAATATATATCGTGTTCAAATTTTCAATCGTTATTAAGATACTTTCTATTCATCCATTTGACTTCAAATACATTCTTTTGAACTTGTTGTGGATGACACCTGTTGCTTTTCCAGTTTTTTTTCCAAATATCAATTCATTAATTTTTGAGTAAATTGTAACAAACAGAAATAATAGTCTAACACCATATATAAAAGAGAAAAACACTCGTTGTATTCCAGGAGCGCAATGGATAGCTCTTTAGACTTCTAATCCAAAGAGCTTCGGTTCTAATCCTACCTGGAATCACTTAATTTCTGAGAACTTGATTTATGAATGAATAAATAGTAACAAAAACAAAATTGATAATTCAAAACCTTATATAGAAAGAGAAAATAGATGTCATTTTTTGCCACTTAATATTGTGTAGGAATTGACTTTAAGAATTTTTTTTTTACATTATACTTGTTTAGTTAAGCTTATAAAGGGTGTTTTTTAGAGGTATAGAACTTTAAATTGCAATAAAACAACGATGTATTATTCGATTGACATGAATTTTTTTTATTCGGAAGATAATCTTGTGGCATTACATTTTAAATATGATATCTGGCATATGACTGCCACGGCTGGCTCGGATGTAGTCCAATCTGCACGTCCAATTTTCGATGACTTTTTCCAACATTTGTGGCCGTATATTGGCAATAACACGGTGAATGTTGTCTTCCAAATGGTCAAGCGTTTGTGGCTTATCCGCATAGACCAATGACTATACATAGCCCCACAGAAAATAGTCTAGTGGTGTTAAATCACAAGATTTTGGAGGCCAATTCACAGGTCCAAAACGTGAAATTAGGCGGTCACCAAATTTGTCTTTCAATAAATCGATTGTGGCACGAGCTGTGTGACATGTTGCGCCGTCTTGTTGGAACCACAGCTCCTGAACATCATGATTGTTCAATTCAGGAATGAAAAAGATAGTAATCATGGCTCTATACCGATCACCATTGACTATAACCTTGTGGCCTTCATCGTTTTTGAAGAAGGATTCCACCAGCCCATAAAGCGCACCAAACAGTCAGTTTTTCTGGATGTAACGGTGTTTCGACATACACTTGTGGATTAGCTTCACTCCGAATGCGGCAGTTTTGTTTGTTGACGTAGCCATTCAACCAGAAGTGCGTTTCATCGCTAAACAAAATTCGCTTATGAAAATCGGGAAAAACGGCAATCTCGTTTAGGGTCCATTCGACGAATCTACGCCTTGCTTGATGATCGTTTTGATGAATTGCCAAACCAAACTGAGAATAAATCACTTGACAGCTGTTAAATCGGTCGCTATCTTGGAAAGTAATGCCTTGGAAAGTAATAACTTCTATACCTGGAAAAAAACACTCGTTAAAATCACATGAGTCAGCAAATAATATATTATTTAAGGAATCTAATCTAATGAGCCAATTGTATGGTTAGTTAGTCAATGGATATTATTGTTAAACTGTTCAAAGCTACTTGAAGGCTTTTGGCGACAGACCTCGTCATTTTGAACTATGGTCAAGTGACGAGGATAACACCACCTCTCCTAATAACCACATCCATAGGAGGACGTTTGAACTGTCGACAAATTTAACATGCATCGCTTCCCTACACGGCGGGTCTTCAGTGGTTCTAGGCTACTGCTCACGACACAGTGGTCACGAGTCTGTTACCCTGACCACTAATCTATCGCGGTTCCAAGAGCAAATTGTACTAAAAAAATTGAAAGATACAACTACCATTTTGTTATAACTTACTTTAAGAAGAGGTACTTTTATTTTTTATTAAAACCCAAAAAATTAGCCTTATATGTACTTTGTTAAGACAAAGGTTTATGTCAGAATTCTTCATTTGTAAAATGTTGTTTGTTAAATAACAAAAATGAAATTAAGATACAAAAATTTTAATAAACCTACAAAAGCTGCTTTGTAATCATCAAAATGAGATTCGAGACTTGATGGTAATGAGTATATATGTGTTCATAAAGATATCGTGTTATAACCATTGCAAATCCATTAAAGTAATGTTTCTCAATCGAAAACATTACTTTTGTCCTCAGATAACGACAATAATATTTAGCTAAATGTATTAAACTCAATCTGAAAGAATAAATAATACTAATTTCATAAAAGTTTGTGTCTCCATCTAATTTTGAAAACACTCGTATTTTTTAATATTTTCTGCACATCTGATTAAACAAAGATGGCTTATTTTAATAGTGTTAAAAACCTTTGTATCGATTTTTAGAAGAGAAATGTATTGAGTCAAGGTTTTTATAGAAATTTATCAAATTAATTAACTTTGGTTTTTCTAAACTCGAAGGAAAAATATGAAATGTTAACTACTCAATCGTCTTTTCTTTATTGGATCAGAATAAACAAGTTTGAAGAGTAGAAATTCCGAGGGATTGAAAAACAATTCATGTATTCAAATTAGCTGACATATAGGAAAAATAATTTTTATTTGATTTGAGGTATTAAATATAAAAACAGGCAGATATAACAAAAAAATGTAATGCATAAAAAATAAAATATTTGTTACGAGTAAAATACTTTAAGTTTTTTAAATTGGCTGTCTTTTTGACATGCATGTTTGTGTTTGCACCTTTTTATAATCCGTTATATCTTATCGACCATCGCGTAACATCTGACCCTACACACATTTGAAGTTGAACTAACATATCAATAAATTCGAAATACGTTTTATAATGTAAATAATGTATTATTTTTATTGCTGCTGATGTAATGAATTACCGTGCAAGTTTTTAAATAAAAAAATAAGGGATTTTTTTACGAACAAAGTAACGAAATTCCATGCGGGGTTTTCATTTTAGTATTACACTTTTAAGCCCTTGCATATAGTTGACAACTGTCTACATTCCAATTCCCCTTTAATTTCTTAATTTTATTCAAAAACCTGAGTAAGTGTGTTTCCATACGCACGTTGATAATCGTAGACAATAAATAATGTGTGAAAGAAAATATGCATTACTGTTGGCGTTAAGTCATACTTCTTTGACATTTGAATGTGACGGATGATAAAATTCATCGCTTTACTAGGAGAGATAAATACTTTCTACTTTCAAGTTTCCTATAAATGAATGATTTATCTGAAAAGAAACTATCCCTCATTTGTTGTCAGGTAAGACATCAATGTTGAAATTGCATTTGAAAATATTATTGGATGTATGCCAGATTTCTCGGAAATACTGTATGTTGGCATACATATTTTTTCAAAGTAAATATGCAGTTTTTTTCTACCTGGTTTTTTTAATTTATTTTTTACGTAACCTATGACTACATACTTATACGAAACGATGTTTCAAAATTGGAAACAAAAAACCATGCATTTAAGGGTTTAAGCGCATCTAAAATTATTTCAGCTGAAACAGACACAAATTAGATAAGTTAGAGGAATATTTTATTTGTTACGATAAAATTGCCCTTTATCTTTCAAAATAGAACAGTATATGTGCTCTAATTTGAATGAATTTTAGAATACATTGTATCTTAGATTCAACGAACACCTTTTAGGAGAAATGTAAACACATATTCCATCTATTACATCACACTGACAGTTCTGCTGAGAACATCCGTGGTAAAGAGCGACTAGAGAACATACAAGGATTCATTCATCATCTCAGGTCATCTTTATTCAAAAGAATTCGCCGTTGGTGCCCCATTATCAGAGTGCTGACAGAACGGACATCTCGAGAATTGATGGAGCCCTTTCAGGAGATGTCGAACGATTTCCAGAAAAGTTTTGTTGAACATTTCCCTGTCAGAGAAAGAAAGCTTTAAAAATTTGGATTCTAGAAGAATGTTGGAGCATGTAAAAGTGCTTTTCAAAGCAAATAGTATGCAACTCTATTCTAGGAGGGTATTTTCTGATGGTGTGGAAAAATATTCCTTTATAATGTTCAATACCCTTTCGCTTGTGCATCTATTGTATACAGGAAGCGCTAGTGTCGTGTTTGCAACACTCGTGGAATTTCATGTTAGACTAAATTCAGGAGCAAATTCTGCTTCAGTTAAGTCAGCAAGTGAATTCATGCAGACTAATAGGGTCACTTGACTTAACCTTTTCATGTGCTGAATTTTTGACAAAAATAATGCAATAGCGGAAATGAAATAATTACAAATATTTTAGATATACCTCACAAAACTATAATTATTAAAAAATAACTGGAAAATATTAAGAATATTAAATACTTTTTCAAATAAAGGGTGTTCAGAGTTTTAAAAAATAGGTGGTACATATTTTGTACCACCACACTTCAAGCAGCATGATAGTTCTGGAAACATGATTTTTATCTTCCTAGGCACAGTGGTAGCTTTAGCTAGTTATTTTATAGTTAGAAAATATATAAATACACTTTTTCATCTTATATACTGTTATTCATCCCATATATTAATACACTTTCAGTTCTTCCTAGTCTAATGTTCTAAGGCTTAGTTTTAAAGTTTAGTCCTAAATTACCTAATTTTAATTTTAATTTTAAATATTTTATTTTATGTATTATTTTATTTTACCTAGTTTTTATTTAGTAAAAATATATAAAAAGCCTATTAGTTGTATTTATTTTTTACTGAACACGAGCTGTAGCTCATTCAGGACATATGTGCAATTGTGTGAGGCGTGTGAGTACGTATATGTGTGTGTACTATTATTTAATAAATATTATTATTATTTTTAAAAAATGCAACTTTTTAAAAAATCTATCTGGCACAATAAACATTTACATTATCACGAATGAAAAAGGGGAATGCATTTTGTATTAGTAAAGAAAAGGGCATTCAATAGCGTGGTGGTACATTTTTTGAGCTTCCATGTTGTTTTCATACTAACAATGCATAAGTGAGGTACTAATTATTGTGATATTGATTTATTTAGTCACATAAGATATGTACTTACCTGATTTGTATCCAATATCACAAGAATCACTTTCATTTACACTGAAAAATACACAAAACGGGCTCTTCTAAAAAATACCACTCAACAGACTCACAGCTGATCAAAGAATGAACTACTGCATAAACCCATTGCACACAATTAGCTTCTGACATCTTTTGGAAACTTGAGTAACTGCTAGGAGTTGACCTTTGTGATGGTTTAGAGAATGTACCATGTAGCATCAATTTTTGTGGCATCCAGACACATGGTGTGCTTCATTTACCACCATACGATAAACGAATAAGAATTTCTGGTACAACATATGTACCACCAAGCATGGTAGTTAAAGTCAATAAAAAGGAAATTGAGCGAATTTAAATGAGACTCACATTCATAAATCATTATCAAAATATAATCAGAAGTCGAGATTTCATTATCAATATTCTATTCCGCAAACACCCGATTGAATATAATTGGATGATAATTCCTAATTTTAATAGTCGATTGACCAAGTGAATGGTATGTTATCTGGTACCTCATTCAACTCAATTATAATAGTACTACATAAGGACTTCGAAAACCAATTCAATTTTAAATGCAAAATCTTTATTATTTTCCACAATGGTCTATAATTAAGGGTTCCAATTTATGACAATACCTTACTAGGCGATCTATACTTTATCAGGTTGTCATGACTCTAAACTATTTCTGGTGTAGTGTTTAGCTTTGTTCCCTTTCAAAGGCGGATGGCATATGTTGTTTTATTGAAAATTATATTTGTGCACTTGAACTTTTTCACAAAACGAGTTGTGAGGATAAAATGCGTGCGAGTAGGGTCAAATTTCTTCCATATTTATTTTAGAAAATACAGAAAACTGACTGTGTATTAAATGTAATGAAGATCTTGTGCATCTACATTCCAAATAAATCTTAAGGCAATACATTTTTAATTTTTTAATTTAATTTAAAATTAAAATTACTTGATTTAATTAAACAATTACTAAAAACCTATTTCGGAGTTTTAGTTCGCAAACGACGGAAGAAAAGTGGAATGAAGTTTCAGAGCCAAAATTGGATTGCATGTAATTTTCAGAAATTATTTTTGACAGGATGCGCGATTTTTAAAATAGTGTATAGTTTCCTCGAATAAATACGTTTCACATCTGTTTTACTTAGATACAATGAGGTTGCTACAATATAACTTTGGACAAAACTGTTCTACTCTTCAAAATATGTTATCCCCAAGTCCTGTGCAAAGGCATTATTCTGATTGCAATGCCTCGTCCTAGAGTACCCGAAACAAGCTTGCTCAAAACTGAAGCAAGGCTCTATTCTTTCAAAATCAAATATGTTCTCTATGAATTAAATTGTATGATGTATTTCAAAAGGAATCGCCAATGGCTACAATGTATGGTGCGATATCAAGTCTCAGTACCTTGCCTGCAGGATTTTTGGTCTCCAAATAACCATTCGGAATAACTCAGAGGCTTACAAGTTCAACTATGGTAAATCTTGCTTAGATAAGCAACCCACTTGATCTGTATTGTGATCTTTAATGAAGAAATGTTATTTCGAGCACGCGAATGCCTTTTTCTATCAATACCAAAACATGTCGGGTATTACACTCCGGACTGAATTGGGAATTCAGTAAACAGGAACTACTACAATCCCTTTGTATCTAATTTCGTAACTCATTTTCATCCAAGAAGACAGTATAATTATGTCAATTGAATATATGATTTATGGACCTAATTTTCCTATTGAAACTATTACCAATTCGTTCATCCATGGTGTTTTAGTCCATCGACATCTCAATTTAACTAAATAAACTCATACTCAAGAATGGACTGTAGTTTTTCTCAGTCTGATTATGCCGGTACATGGCCATCTGCTTATTCTCTCTTATATCAGCTTGGATACGCCCAATGCTGATCCTTTCACTTCACTGCATTTGCGAAGCGATGTAAATACAAACAAATGACGAGACACTCACCACATGGACTCCGGAAATAAACATTGTTGAGGCATTCATAAATGGATTTTTTTTAAAAACAAAAGTTGAAGAAATCGTATGTTATATATGTGTCACAGAGTTCAAAATCAGATATAGTGAAATTAAAATTTTTGCTCGTATTACTTTTCTTTTCTTTTTTTTTTTCGAGAAAAGGAGGATTGCAACATGAGTGCTGTTTGCATAAAAAGTTGAAATGTCCTTCTTTTGATTTATGCCACACTTTAAAATTTAGGTATCTTTCGTTTTGTTTCACACTAAATATCAGAAGAAATATTTGTGTAATTTATGTAATGTCATGTGTTCTCGCAATACATTTGAGTAGTATATGTACAAATTGTTTAAATTTGGTTGGAATTAAACAGCTACTATATATTTTAAATGATCATTCAAAAACTAGTATTGGTATTTTTATTTTCTTATGATAAATTAAATCAAATATTTGAAGAATTTTCAAAATATTTTAGCAATATTTGAATGGGAAAATTATTGGTAATTGTGCTAAATTTTTACTAGTGCCTGTTCTAAAATGTGTTGGAAATCTCTTACTTTTGAATTTTATACTCAAACCTATCGCTTTAGCGCATGTATCATTAGTTTTTGTTACATTAAAAACATAATTTTTAAAGAAAATATGACTGATATGGGTGATCTATGTAATATCTCAATTAAAAGGCACATGTATCTCATTACATATATTTTTCATATTTACATAGTGTCATGATTATTATCCATTGTATGAATTAAAAAAAGCCCCTATTGTAGCGATTGATATGAATACTATAAAATATGTATTACCGAATGAAAAACAGCATTTATTTGTAACTAAAACATTTCAAAAATATTTGACAACTTGAAAACAGAGTTATTTGTTTAGTTTTAAATGCAGGATTATATTTCGAATTAAAAAACACTTGTATTACGTATTAATATTATTTTTATTGTGTTATGTTTTATCTTCACTGCCATTTACTTTGATTTCAATAAATTCGATTTTAAAAAGTAATTTTAAAATTATTCTTAAAGATAGAATATTATTCTTAGCTATTTTTTTCTTTTGTATCATTTTAAATTTTAACGTAGCTATAGGAGTTTAATTAGTGCAATAACTTACTATAAAATCCTCGCTCCCATAAACTATAATTTAGAAGAAATTTAATTTATCAATCCATTATCTAGTTCAAAAGCAGTTTTAGGTATTATCAAACAATCAACTAGAGCCTTTTAAGATGAAACCCCTTCATCATAGCGGTTTCAAAGAAGCTCTTACAACATAATCAAGCACATTACACACCACTTTGCTATTGTTCACAGTAAATGGGAATAGCATTGACGTTCAACGTATTTTAAACTTCAAAAGCCAGTTGATGCACTTATCCTTTATTCAGACAATCTTGCTATGTTAACGAGAAGACGAAAACTACTTTGGCCTAACATAATATTTTCTTTCAATAATAATGATCTCTTGAGTTAATAACCACCAACCTGAGGAAATAAAGTGTTTTATTAAGCCGTAAGAGTACAAGAGCAAAAAAGAAATTTTTGGCGTCAAATCTTCTATCTTGGCAAAACTAAATACTGAATTAATTAAATACGAAATCATGTTTAGAAACAAAATAGTTGTTTGGAGGTTTTTAATTTTAAATTATTTCTACATCAATGATACTGGATTAAGGTATCCGACTACGTTCGGAACCGTGATTTTAAAAGGCGCATAAATGCATAATTTTCTTGATATTTAGTGCACTCAGATTAGAATACATGCATAAAATTGTTTTAAGGATATTTTGACAAAATTTTTTATTTAAATATAATATTTTGGCAATAAATTACTTTAAAATAATCTTTTTTCCAAATGTACTCCTTTTGTAAAAAATGCTTCTATTATAATAATATTTTGCCTGTATATAGCTCGGCCCTCTCTACAGAGGCTCAAGTAGAATTTTTGAAATATTCACATTGTTATTAGAGTTTCCACCAATTGAAATAATTATTGGCCCTTTTTTCTTAAAATTGCTCCCCTCTGTTGTCGAAAAATATGAATAAACCCACTTCTAAGTTATATATTTCAAAAATTGTAGATGAGCCTTAGTGGAGAGGTCTGAGCTATATACAAGCAAAATATTATTACAATACATGCATTTTTCACAAAAGGAGAACATTTGGAAAAAAGATTATTCTAAGTTAATTTTGTGCCGAAATATTACATTTCAATAAATGTTTTTGTGAAAATGTCATTAAAACAATATTATGCATATATTCTAATCGAAGTGACGCTAAATATCATGAAAATTATCCATTTATGCTCTTTGCAAAATTACGGTTCCGAACGTAGTCGGATACCTTAAATTCAACCAATAAACAATCTATTTTAAACTAGGAGAATAACATCACTAAATATTGATATAGAAAATTAAAATAGGAAGTACCTTATAAAATCCAGTGTATAAGACGCACCTATACTTTTAAGCAGATTTTTTTTTTGGTTTTTCGGTATATTTGTCGCGTAAAGCACACCCCTTGTTTCACTAAAATGTACCTGCCCAATACTCTTACGTTTTTAAGTCATTTATTGGAGGTATTATTCCAAGCTTTAGAGAAAGTAATATATTTCTAGAACTACAACGGGGTCGCGGTAGCCTAGTGGTCAAGGTATTGTGGCCGGCGTGTCATGAGTTCGAGCCTAGTGCAGCTGAAGACCCACCGTTTAGGGGAGCGATGCACATTAAATCTGTCGAGAGCTCAAACGTCTTCCCATGGTAGGGAAGTTAGGAAAGGTGTGTACCAGCTCAGATGTCGTCCTGAGCTGGTACACACTGAGCTATATATAGTCACTTGACCATGGTTCAAAATTACGAGGTCCATGGTCACAAAATTACTAATACTCTAAAACGACAACCCTTAAATTTCATAATCAATGTGACCTTTTTTTGAATAAATAGTATTTGAATACATGTAGAAGTTAAATTTTTTTCTATGCTCATCTTTTTTTTTTAAAAAAAAAAGCTATCATTTTCATACCCGGCGTATACCACGCATCCGTAAATTTCGATCATATTTTTTATCTTAAAAGTGTGTGTTACACACACCGGATTTTACGGTAATTAAAACAGAAAGCACATTCAGCTTAGAAAAAAGTTTTCTTTTATAAGGAAAGATATTTTTCTTTTTGCTCATAAACCAAAATAATAGTGAAAATACAATGATAAAGATTAAATAAAAGACTACATGCAAATAGCATTATTTATAATTGAATATAAATAATTCTTTATATATAAAGGGTGTTTTTTTGAGAGGTATAGAACTTTAAATTGCAATAAAACAACGATGTATTATTCGATTGACATGAATTTTTTTTTATTCGAAAGATAATCTTGGGGCATTACATTTTAAATATGATTTCTGGCATAGGACTGCCACGGCTGGCTCAGATGTAGTCCAATCTGACGTCCAATTTTCGTTGACTTTTTCCAACATTTGTGGCTGTATATCGGCAATAACGCGGCGAATGTTGTCTTCCAAATGGTCAAGCGTTTGTGGCTTATCCGCATAGACCAATGACTTTACATAGCCCCACAGAAAATAGTCTGGCCGTGTTAAATCACAAG
Organism: Trichonephila clavipes; assembly: GCA_019973935.1. Classification (NCBI taxonomy): domain Eukaryota; kingdom Metazoa; phylum Arthropoda; class Arachnida; order Araneae; family Nephilidae; genus Trichonephila; species Trichonephila clavipes. The sequence continues at coordinate 29,695 of BMAU01003824.1, forward strand.
ATCTTGGAGGCCAATTCACAGGTCCAAAACGGAAATTAGGCGGTCACCAAACGTGTCTTTCAATAAATCGATTGTGGCACGAGCTGTGTGACATGTTGCGCCGTCTTGTTGGAACCACAGCTCCTGGACATCATGATTGCTCAATTCAGGAATGAAAAAGTTAGTAATCATGGCTCTATACCGATCATCATTGACTGTAACGTTGTGGCATTCATCGTTTTTGAAGAAGTACGGACCAATGATTCCACCAGCCCATAAAGCGCACCAAACAGTCAGTTTTTCTGGATGTAACGGTGTTTCGACATACACTTGTGGATTAGCTTCACTCCAAATGCGGCAGTTTTGTTTGTTGACGTAGCCATTCAACCAAAAGTGTGCTTCATCGCTAAACAAAATTCGCTTATGAAAATCAACCATTATTTTCGAAATAAAATTGCACAATTTGAAAGCGTTGTTCAGGCGTGAGTCTATTCATGATGAATTGCCAAACCAAACTGAGAATAAATCACTTGACAGCTGTTAAATCGGTCGCCATCTTGGAAAGTAATGCCAACTTAAACTTCTATACCTGAAAAAAAAGACTCTAATATTTTAATGGAGGATTCTCTTGATTGGCACACAATAATTTTCTAATAATGGAAACGCTTTCATTATAGAACTATTTTAATTAATTTCATTAATTTTGAATTAGTTTTTTCCTATGGAATCCGTAGGAATAGTGCCTGCATCTGTATTTGAGATAAAGTTAAAAGCCACGAGGCAAATCACTAAAACCATTTGATTTGCTCAGTGATAATTAATACTTATACAGATAGGGTGTTACTGTTATATGTATCTATTTATTTTGTTTCTACTTTTTTTAGTATAATTTACATACATTCTTTAAAGAATACAATTCCGATGGGCTAAAAAGGCCTGCAAATTTATATTATTCCAAAATAGGATATTTTGTGCTCTGTTCTTAACTAATACGAGAATATTATTTGTCTAACTTTTCCTGCTATTAATAAAATAAACGGTTTTAGTGGTATATCGTTATATACGTTTCAAGTTCACAAATTAATAAATGAATTACTCGGATTTTGAGGTAAATAATAATTTTGAATTTTAAAAGTTTTATTTAGTTACATGGATTAAAAATTTTGAGCACCAATAAGGAGTCGCAAAAATGAAACGCAATTTTACATACGTAATGACTACTTTGATATAAGTAAAGGATTAGAAAATCAAAGAAAAAGGATCATTTATTTCAGAGAAAAAGGCAAAATAACGGAAGTTTTAATACCCTGTTGTACCCCCTCTAGCACGAATGTCAGCTTGACCAAAGTTGGCCCTTGCACTTCTAAACTCCACATTCACTTCACTTCACTAGCACGAATGTACGATGCAATATGATCGGGCATTAAGGCACACAAGTTCTGTATGATGCCTTGAGACATTTCGTTCCATATTTGCTGTAACCTTGCCTATGGTTCGTTCAAACGCGTGAGATGCCCAACTCGCCATCCCAAATGATCCCAGATATGCTCGATTTGAGACAAATTTAGAAACAAGGCAGACCAAGGAAGAGTAGCAACAGTACGGAGATGGTCTTGTGCCACCCTTGTCGTGTGAGGCCGAGCATTGTCTTGTTGAAAAAGGGCTAATGGGAGCCGTTGCATGAGTGGCAACACATGTGGTGACAGGATGTCATGGACATACCGCTGGGCTGTCATGGTGCCACGAGTCAATACTAGGGGTGACCGTGTATTGTAGGCAATGGCACCCCATACCATCACACCAGCTGTGGGAGCGGTGTGTCGCTGTAAAGCAAAGGTAGGATTGATGCGTTCACCACAGAGTCTCAACCACGAACACGATTGTCATCAGTGTTGAGATTGAATCTGGATTTATATATATATATATATATCGCTAAAGAATACCTGGTTCCATTCCGCTGCTGTCCAGTTTCTTCGTGCGTGGCTCCACTTCAAACGGAGGTGTCTATGGGTGAGCATCAGAGGCAGTACACGTAATGGGCGCCGTGATCCCAAATTTCCTTCAGCCAGGCGCCTTCGTATGGTTCGAGAAAACACAGGGTCCCTATTAATGTGCTATACGTGCCTGAATGGTGGCCAATGAAGCAGTTGACTGTACACGTGCATTTCTTACGATGTGGTAGTCTCCTGGACGGCTGGTCAGTCGAGATCGTTCTGAGCCTGGTCTTCGTATAAATGAAATCTCTCGGATCCACTGGTCCCAATACCTCCTCCCAATATAATCAGAGCGACCTAATTGACAAAATACTCGCCTAGCTGACCACCCAGCTTCCATCATGCAGATGATTTTCCTTCTCTAAAAATGAAACAGCTGCTTATAGTGTTTTCGAAAACAGCGTAATGGCATGTCTATCTCATCTCTTATCTTTTTAAATGATTCAGCACACTCAAACAAGTTTTAGTGACCGGTTTTATACTTCACAGGAATGACGTTAAACGCCCTCTACCGGCTATACGTAATGCGCAATCACGCTGCGTTTCTAATCCTTTTCATATCTCCCCGACATGTACCTTCATGCCACTTTTAGTTACGATTCCATAATTATTTCTTGGTAAGCTAATTCTTTTGTTCATGAGTGTAACATAAAACACACAAACGGCTTGAGTCCAATTAAAACGAGTTAAAAAATATGATCATCATTAGGAATATTTTTCAGATGTAAAGGTATTTCAGCAGTAATAGTACCGTGATGAAAATAAAAAACGCTAAACGCCTAGAAACCATTATTGTAGACTGATTAAAACTTCAGCACATTACATTTATCTATAGATTCTAGATCACAGTTATATGTGAGCGCGAGAAAAGCCATTTCAAATGTGAAATTCTGGCTTTTTAAAAACCAGTGTAACTGCCAAAATTTTGAATACAAACAAGTCAACGTCCTTGTGATGTGCTGTGCTGGTACCAGACATCAGTTTGTTGGATGGAATCACATGCCATGTTAATCAAAATTTGGGTGTTTAGATTAGATCTGGTCACCAAGGAAGCATCTCGATAACTTGCAGAACAAGTTATGTTACAACAGTGGTAAGAAAATACACACGTTATTATGTTAGAACGTATCCCCTTGAAAAATGTGTATAAATGGTGGCAAAATAGTTTGAATCATCAGAAAAGCACAGGTGTTTGGAATGGTCATAAGAGTAATGCTGTTATCATAAAAAATTGCTACCCAGACACTGGTGTAGCTAGTCTTGAGTGAACCTTGTATCAAATATTTCTTGTGCGCCCTTTTTAGATCCCCTTTAATATTTCACGATATTTTGCTTACATATGTTGGGGGCCAGCATCTTGGGGTCCCCATGTCATTGATACGTCTGATGTGGCAGTAGCTATACCCCTGTCCTTAAACCATAACTCCAGGTATAGGTCCAGTGCATCTAGGCCACAGAAAGTTTGTTTGCAGACTTCTAATCAAAGCGTGTGTTCATCACTGCCACTAAGACTAAAATATCTCTCATCAGGGGGCACTACACATCGCCATCCCCAGTGTTTAATCACGCCTACTTAATTTCGTTTATCTAGCACAACTCCCTCCTGTTGATGGGATTTTTATTCCATCTGTGTATATCCTTGTATTGTAAGCCTACAGACAACTGCATCTTTTATTATACTATTCTTTTTTATACGAGTTGAGTTTCGTGTTGTACAAAATTGATTCGATTTGTTTTTCTCCTATAGAGTAATGGTATGTAAGCTACCCTTTTGCACATTATAATTATATATATATATATATATATATATATATATATATATATATATATATATATATATATAACAAGTAATATAAAAAAATTAAGTCAATTCCTACTTAGATCAGCAAAGAAAAATTTTATTTTAGCTACTTTTTATTAAATAGTTACAACTAATATATATATATATATATATATATATGCATAAGACATAATCACAACATTAAGTGGTAATTAATTTTTATTAATTATCCTGAAATTATCGTATTGTCATCCAAAATCATCGTGTATTAAACGTTTCAGTTCAACTGAATGCTTTAAAACGTGAGAGAGAAACCTTTTCAAGTGTTGACACCAGTCGCCAAAAGGGTCGCCAACGTGCCTGTATTTGTAAATTATTAAATCATTAGTTTTAATCAATTAATTTTTATTAATTATAATAAAATTATTGTATTGACATCCAAACAATCATGTACACTGGCCTCAAAAAGTTAAGGTACAACCGGGTTTTTGTGTCTAATTTGCAAATGAATGAATGTAGAAACAAAAAAATTTGGAGGATATGTGCATTAAATAGTTTTTTATTGAATGCGTCATAGAAATTTGTATAAGTGTATTGCAAAAACGATTCATAACAAAAAAGCAATCTCTGCGGAAAAGTCCATTCTTGAGAAAACAGCACATCACAGTGTTATGTGGTAAAATGGCATAAAAACAATACAAAAATGGGTTCTAATAAGGAATGTGTCCATAACTTGAATGCATTGGCGGCATCGATTTCCCATGCTGTTTATTAAGTTGTCGGACACCGGAGTAGGAAGCGAAGAAGACACAGAGTAAGCCTTGTTTCAGCTCATGTAACGACATTGGAGGAGGATTTAAAGCAGCAACCTCTCTGCCAAGATAGCCCCAAAGATGTTCTATCGGATTCAGGTCTGGAGATCGAGCTGGCCATTCCATTCGTTCCAAACCGTGGTCCTCCAGATACTCCTCAACAATCCGAGCTCGGTGAGGTCGTGCATTATCATCCATCAGAATGAAGTCGTTACCAATAGCAGCAGCATATGGGCGGACATAAGGATCAAGGATCTCATCCCGATATCTAAGACCAGTTACGGTTCCTCCATGGAACACATGCAGGTCAGTGTGGCCACCGAGCGAGATCCCTGCCCAAACCAGGATTCCACCACCTCTATAACTGTGTCTTTCAACAGTGTTGCATTGATGGTATCTAGTGCGCTGTTCCCTCCAGATCAGTAGACGACCTGAATCACTCTCCATTGTAAATCTGGAAACGTCTGTGCACAGAAGCCCATTGTTGCTGCGTCCAAGAAACATTGCCCAGCATAAGCGGTTCCTTCGCTGTCGTCCGTTGAGGGGAACGCACACAACTGGTCTTCTTGCATACAGACCTGCATTGTGAAGACGATTTCGCACCGTAGTAGCGGAGATTCTTCTTCCTGATGCTTGAAAGTGATCTGCAACGAGCTGCGGCACAGTAGTGGTTCTTCTCCTTCGTGCCGAAAGAGCTAGAAAACGGTCTTCTGCAGGTGTTGTAGCTCGTGGTCGGCCTGGAACAGGTCTTCTGGACACAGAATCTTCGGATTGGTATTGATCCCAAAGTCGCTGAACAACACTACGAGACACATTGAGACGTCTAGCAGCATCAGCCTGCGACAATCCCATTTCCATCCATCCAACTGCCCGCCACCTTAACGAATTGGGTAAACGACGTCTCTGAGACATTTTCTAAACTCTATTGACTATTGTCACCGAAACTGCCAACAACTGTTGAAAATCAACACAACTTACACACAAAAGTACGAAAGCTTGATATTTGCATATTTTTCTCTCACTCATAAATATACGTTCTTTTCTATAAAATAAAAAATGGTAGCAATCGTTTTTGCATTAATGTTTTTAAAGTTCGTTATTATCATTCATGTAAACTATGCATTTTATTGTTACTGCCATTTTTTTTATGGTGAGCTTCGAAAACATGTTGTACCTTAACTTTTGAGGCCAGTGTATATAAAATTTCAGCTCAATTGAGCTCTTTAAAATGTATTTTATAAACGATTGAATATTCCACCGAGATAAATAAATGAATAAATAAATAAACGGTTAAATAAATATATAGAGAGTGTGAGTTAATAGTAGGAATTGAATAATTATGAATGGAAAATTTTGAAATGTTAAAAATGCTATACTACATACAAGCACATGTATGAATTACGATGTAGAAAATTGTTCTGAAAATCAATTCATTTTTCTGTTTCAAATCCGATTTTAGCTTGGGCTCTCGTTCATTCGATAAGGACCACCCTAAGCAATTATTGCTAGTTGTTTTCTTCATTTTTCAGACACTTTCTGTTTTACTTTTCAAGGATTCAGTAGTAACTCGAAATCTATTTTTTTGTCAGTTATATTTCAGGTGATGATTTGTTTGAATAAGAAGAGATTAACCACTGATAAAATTTTAATACAAAAATATTTAATAAATGCTTAAATTAATTACTAAATATTTTTTTGCTTTTAGCATATTTTTTACCCACACAAATTGGTTAAACAAAACTTTTTTATATGAAAGAAGAGAGAGAAAAGAGTTTAGACACTCTCAACGGAATATTTAAGAACAAATATACATTAATTTAGTCAATCATGTTTCAATTTTGAAAAGAAAAATTACAAGAATGTAAAAGTACGAAATAAGTATTGTACGGACATTATATAATTAACATGCCAAAACCCGCCCGTTTCGCTGGGTATTTCATACTGTATGAATATATAGTGTTTATAAATTACTGATATCCTAAGTCCTAATAATAAGCATTATATTGCATTGAAGCATATTTGCATAGCCGTCACCTTTCGATTTAAAAAGGACAAGACATTCTAAAATTGAAGTAGAAAGAAAAATTTTAATCTCCTCTAAATCCTCTAACCAAAGTGGATTACCGCAAAACTTATTTTTAGTGCATCGTTAATCAACAAAATAAACATAGTCACCAAATTTCAAGTCTAAGTCTAAAAGCTCAAAAACAGAAATTATTTTTTCAACATGCTTCGTATCCTCCCCCTTGAGATTCGGTTTCAGTAAAACTCGTTCTTGGTAGATTTGAAATTAACAAAAGAAATATGCATACCAAAACTCTAGGTCTAATGTTTCAACAACGGGGTTTTCTCTATCTTCACTACCTATTAACTCCCTACACCCAACTAGCAGTTGATTTAAGTAATATACACACACAGCGGAACGCTATTCCACAAATAAACATGTTTACCACACTTCAAATATTTGGGTCTACTAATTCAGAAACGGGAGTGTATATATTTATCTGTAACGCTCCTTTACCCCCCTGCATCCCGCCTTGGAAGTTGATTTTTGCTAAAGCTGTTCTTGTCAGATCTTTACTGTATAAAACGAACATGCCTGTCAAGTTTAAAGTCTGTCGGTCAAATATTTCATGAGGTATCGTGATAAGTGAATGAGTTTCCTTTATCTATATAGATGAATATAAAATGAAATTTTTCCACAATTTTGTTTCTTATAACATGTTCATGATAGGATTCAAAAAATAAAAATTACTTTTATTTTTTTTATATATTTACATATTTTTTTTCTCTTTTAAAAGTATTTTATTATTAGAAGAATGGGAAGGATATCTGAAAAAATGCATACTGCAAATTGCTTACCGCCATCTTATACATTAATTGAGAATAAAAGAAGACCAAGTCTTTAGAAATAGCGCTTTGTTTCAAATTTGAATTTCAGAAGCTTAATTACGGTATTTATCTGGGAAAAAAATTACCACTTGCTTTAATTTATAACCTGATAATAAAACATCGATACAAAAACCAAAGTTTTTTAGACACCTGAGGGGAAAAGATAAGCCGAATGAGCAATCAAAAAACTTCTAACATTCTTTCAAACTTTTTTAAAGCAAAAAAAACTTGAAAAAAATCGAGCTTTTTGTTTTATATTCTCTGGGCGAGTAATTAGTGGTAATAAAGTAATCTAAGCCTAAAGGACCACCTGTATTTTAAGAGATAATCTAACATCAAACATGTAAAAAATACTTAAATATTAAATATTTTCAGATTTAGCCATATGCGTGGTATTTTGAAATATTTCCGACACATATTAATGATACTTTTGCTTTTAGTTAGGTCTGAAAAGAGCAATGGAAAAATTAAATACACAAATTGATAAAATTCTATACTGGATTTGATTTTTCAATTTCTACTATTAGCTCACAATCTGTATATAAAGAGTGTTTTTTTTCCAGGTATAGAAGTTTAAGTTGGCATTACTTTCCAAGATGGGGACCGATTTAACAGCTGTCAAGTGATTTATTCTCAGTTTGGTTTGGAAATTCATCAAAACGATCATCAAGCCAGGCGTAGATTCGTCGAATGGGCCCAAAACGAGATTGCCGTTGTTCCCGATTTTCATAAGAGAATTTTGTTTAGCGATGAAGCGCACTTCTGGTTGAATGGCTACGTCAACAAACAAAACTGCCGCATTTGGAGTGAAGCTAATCCACAAGTGTATGTCGAAACACCGTTACATCCAGAAAAACTGACTGTTTGGTGCGCTTTATGGGCTGGTGGAATCATTGGTCCGTACTTCTTCAAAAACGATGAAGGCCACAACGTTACAGTCAATGGTGATCGGTATAGAGTCATGATTACTAACTTTTTCATTCCTGAATTGAACAATCATGATGTTCAGGAGATGTGGTTCCAACAAGACGGCGCAACATGTCTCACAGCTCGTGCCACAATCAATTTATTGAAAGACACGTTTGGTGACCGCCTAATTTCACGTTTTGGACCTGTGAATTGGCCTCCAAGATCTTGTGATTTAACACCGCTAGACTATTTTCTGTGGGGCTATGTAAAGTCATTGGTCTATGCGGATAAGCCACAAACGCTTGACTATTTGGAAGACAACATTCGCCGTGTTATTGCCGATATACGGCCACAAATGTTGGAAAAAGTCATCGAGATTTGGACGTCCAGATTGGACTACATCCGAGCCAGCCGTGGCAGTCATATGCCAGAAATCATATTTAAAATGTAATACCACAAGATTATATTTCGAATAAAAAATTCATGTCAATCGAATAATACATCGTTGTTTTATTGCAATTTGAAGTTCTATACCTCTAAAAAAAACGCTCTTTATTTATTTATATATTTATCTTGGTGGAATTTTCGATCGTTAATAAAATTGAGCTGAAATTATATATATATGATTATTTCGGATGGCGATACAATAGTTTAATTATAATTAATAAATATTAATTGATTAAAACTAATTACTTAAAGAATTACAAATATATCCACGTTGGAATCATTTTTGGCGACCCTTTTGGCGACTTGTGTCAAAACTTGAAAAGGTTCTTTTCTCAAATTATAAAGCGCTCATTTGAGCTGAAATTTTCTATACACTATTGTTTTGGGTAAAAATACGATAATTAAGTTCTAATTAATTAAAATTAATTTACTGAAACTAATTATTTACATACAGCCATGTTTATTTCATTTTAGCGATTTGGTTCAAAACTTTAAAATATATAATTTTTTTTTCACGTTTTAAATCATTCAGCTGAACTGAAATTTTATATACACGATTGTTTTGGATGGCAAAACGATATACTTTATGGATAATTTATAAAAATTAATTACCACGTAATATTGTGGTTCTGTCATATGAATATGCATATTTATATTAATTGTAACTATTTAATAAACAGTAGCTAAAATAATTTTTTTTCTTTTTTGATCTAAGTTGGAATTGACTTAATTTATATATATATATATATATTACTTGTTTTAAAGTTATTGTTAAAATTATCATTTTCCTTGTATCATTGTTATCTCTGTATATGGCAACATCTGCAGATTATAATTAGCAGTGGTTATTGTACTTTTTTAAGTGATAACTTCTTTTGCCGCAATTTGCTTAAAAGGGTTCCAACTATTGTTTTTGTGTACACCTCCAAGCACACTTCGTAGTGTTTTTCTCTAAAAATATGCCATTCAATTTTCTTCCAGTTTTGTTATTGCCCAAGTCTTAAATGCATATGTCAGAAATGGTCTAATAAGGATTTTGAAACTTAAAAATTTTTGTTTCATCAAAGAAATTTAGATTTTAAAACCCTACTCATTCTATAAAAAGCCTTATTTGCCAGGTAAAACCAATTCTGCATTCCATGATCTTGAAACTGTAATCAATTAAATACGTTACCTAGAAAAATGTATTACCGAAGTTTCATTAGTATACAATAACTATTTCTTGGTATCGGGATTTTTTTCCATCAGTGTATATTTAATTTCAATATATGAGTAATATTTTTTACAAAAAGTGGAAGCATTGTTTTCAAAAAGTACAGGCTGAAATTATATGCACATATATGAATGGTAGAGGGAGAAACAGATATTAAAAAAATATTACTCTTAGACATTTAATTGAATTTCTTATTATATGCTGAATAATACATTTAATGTGCCATCTTATTTTAAGAGGATTTACTTCATGTGTTCCTAAATGCCTTCTAACTCTCTTTCACTAATATACAGATTTATTTGTTAAACGAAGACAAATTTGGAGTTGCTACTAATTTTGAATGCAAAAAATTGAGAGTAGAAAAAGGGGGAAGGAATGGAGAGAGGATAAAATGTTTATTGTTTTTAAATAGAAGATATATCTGTGTGTTTATGCTTTATATAAATTGTTAAATTTTATCCAAGTTACCCAGTATTATTTAAAAAATAAGTGCGCAGATTGTATTCCGATTTCTTATGTATTTTTAAATAGTAATATTTTTATTGTTTAGATTGAATTGCGAGACATTCCATTTTTTTTTTTTTGTTTTTTAGAATTGTAGTTTTAGTGCCATGTATTTTTACTCGAAGTCCTGCACAAGAAAAATTCAAACAATTCAAAAAGTTTTTGATATTCAGATTTCTAATATTAAATTTAACGTCAAAAAGATTTTATTGAAGCTTAGTACGTTACTCTTAACTTATCAGACCAGGGCATGACGTTTCAATTTAAACTTCAGCCAACTCGAAACATGAAAACTCAATTAGGAGCTTATCAATTACAGCTTCCATCTAGATTCATCAGAACTCCATAAAGAAAAGAATCAGAGGCAGAAAAGATTTAAAAGAGTTAAATGTTTTGAAAATTGAAAAAAAGCGACAGCTTTTTAAGAAGACTTTTGCCAAAAATTCATTTATATAAAATGAAAAGGAAAAAACACTTTTTAACTTACTTAATAAAACAGCGCATATTCATTTTCTTTAAAGAATCAAGTCGAAAGTAAGGTACGCATATGTAAGATGGAAAGAATCAAATGAAGAGAAATACAAGAGGCGATTTTATTTTATTTTTAAAAAAAGGACACAGATAATAGACACTTTTAGCTAACATTTTTGGATTGATATTTGCAGGCAAAACTGTCATATTTTGGTCAAGTTATTGTAGTTTTACTGTCTTTAGATTATCGACAGTTAGCAAGATGGACTTTTTCTTACTTTTGTCCTTTTGACAGTGGGCAGTGTGTCATGTGGTTTCATATCTTTCTCGCTAGAATTTTTTAGGTAGCATTTGAAAACTTTCCTTTCAAACCCAAAGTTTCATGCTCATCACTTTTCTCAAATTTACTTTCGCTATTATAGTTAATATCCTTCATTTTGTTAGATTTCGCCCCCTTGCTTGATCAGTTTTAACTTCATCCAATAGACATCGTTCAGATGTCCTTTTCTTTCCTTATACGCTATTCATTTAAATTTTATATTCTGATCATTTATATTAATAAACCACAGCAACCTAATCTCTGTTGTACAACACAGCAATCTAAGCAATTTAGAAAAAATGCAACTTGTTCATAGAAAAGACTTTGGAACAAAAGTGGTCGCGTGGGGAACTGAGTCACCCCAAGTACCTTAAGATTGTTAGAAAACGTTTGCTACTCCTCAAAAAGAAGGCTATATATGACACATACTTTTAAGTTTCCATGAAGACTGTCATATAAGAGGATACTAATACAGTCATTGGAAACAAATGAACAGTTTTCCCAGAGTTAAAGATTTTGTGAAACTGGGGTGACTTGGTGCCCCACAGGCCCACTCCCGAGTTTATAAAATTCAGGGTTTTTTTTCCCTGAAAATCAGAACAAATTATTTTAGTATTCAATATTGTTTTACGTGTAGAATCAAAGCCCTATTAGCTACCAATCTGACAAAAAAATTACAAGTTGTTTCTTTTTGTTTGTGGAACCCGTCATTTGAAAATACATTGACACAGACAAACATTTTTATTGTTTCCTCTGGATAACAGAATTAAGTTAATTAAGCCCTTATAAAAACGTTCAAGACAGCAACACCCAGAAAAAATAACGATTTTTTTACTCTCGCAGTGTAATTAGTGAAAGTGAAGGCGGACAAATCACATTAATTTTAGAAGACTACCCAGCATTTTAAAATCAATTTGTTATCGATCTTATAAAAAGTATGCAATCTTCAATTTTTTTAAAAACTAGGTTTGGCCATTTATATAGCTAAATGGTTTAATTTTTACTCTTAGTTTTTCCTCTAGAGATAGGGTCTCAATTTTTTAATCAGGTACAAAATGCGTAAAAACAAAATGAGATTAAATTGAAATATTTTTGTGTGTGTTTCCTAAGCTGAATTTTGTTGGATTTTATATCTCACGGAATTGGATATGACATACAAAATTGTGGCTATTATGTAAATTACACAAATGATAAATTACTGCAAATGTGTTTCCTTTATTTACATTTGATAGTTATAGTATTAATTTCTAATGTATTACATTTTCCCAATTAATAAAATTATCGGTATGTCAGATTCCTTTGTATAGGAATGAAATGAATAGAATGTAAATTCTAATAATCCAGCGCATCAAATACTTACATGCTTTTGTATTTCTTTTTAAAATTACTAATATTTCTATTAGTTATTTTCTTATTTTTTTATTAATTTGCATTTTTATTATATGTTAAACTGTAACTAATACAGTGCTTTAGTTCATATTCTGCAAATTTAGGCGTGTAACATAAAAACATTTTGAAACATTAGTTGCCGTCTCTTCCTCACTTGAAGTGGATTTTTCTTTAAAAAAAAAAAAGAAACATGTTTCTCAAATGTCAAGTCTGACGGTAGAGTCTCAAGTATAGAGAAGGGAAGTTTTGCCTACAACAGTCTAATATGTAGATCAATTAGGTTAAGGTATCCGTGAATTTGCAAAAGCGCATAAATGGAAAGTTTTCATGATATTTAGTGTCACTTAGATTAGAATACTTGTATACAATTGTTTTAAGGCCATTTTCACAAAAAAATTATTTCAATGCAATATTTTGGCAAAAAAATAACTTAGAATAATCTTTTTTAAAAATGTTCTACTTTTGTGAAAAAGGCTTCTATTATAATAATAATTTGCCTGTCTATAACTCAGATATCTCTACAGAGTCTCAACTAGAATTTTTGAAATATATAGCTTAGAAGTGGATTTATCCAATTTTTAAGTCAACAGAGGGGAGCAATTTTAAGAAAAACACTCCGATAATTATTTCAATGGGTTGTAACTCTAAAAATAATGTGATTTTTTTCAAAAATCATAGTTGAGCCTCTGTACAGAGGTCTGAGCTATATACAGGCAAAATATAATTATAATGGAGGCATTTTCACAAAAGGAGAACAATTTGAAAAAATATTATTCTAAGTTAATTTTTTGCCGAAATATTGTATTTAAATAAATTTTTTTGTCCAAATATCCTTAAAACAATTTTATACATGTATTCTAATCTAAGTGACACTAAATATCATGAAAGTTATCCATTTATGAACTTTTTTTAAATCACGGTTCCGAACGTAGTCGGATATTTTAAAACCAACACACTTGCCGGAATCAATTGTTACAAAACCTGTTCATGTCGAATATCTTCAAAGTAAAATATACACATTTGCTAAATGTTAGGTCTCAAGATCCGATGTTGGCAACTTTAATAGCTGCGATGTGTCAAAACAATATACATAAATATGATTCAAAGTGCCACGTAGTAGTAAGTTCGAGGTGTGACACAATAAAAAATGAGACTGGTCCAATAAATATTTTTACAGAATCAGTTATTTATGATATTATCACAATCAAAGTAGTTTCCTTCAGCATTCATACAGTTCTACATTCTGTGCTTCTATTGCTGGTAACAGTTCTGGAACGAGAGTTTTGGAAGTCCCTTCAGGAGATTTTCCGTTTTTGCATAAAACTCTTTAACTGATGTAAAATGAGTTTGTTTGGCTTTTGCCGATCAGGTGGCATTAATTAATAAAAAAAAAACAATTTCTCCGGCAATGGCATACAGATGTCAATTTTAGAGTTATCTTCTAGATCTTTTGATATTTCCGTAAATTTTACTTTCAATAATTATGAAAAAAAAATTGTTTTCACGAAGCAGCAATGAGTGGGGTTTCATTTTTTACAAGTAATACACAATCGTTTTAATTTGAATTGAATATCCAATGCTAAGAATGAGTCCCGATTAAGCAATGGCTGCTGTTTTTTTCATATATCACACAAGCTACACCCTAGCAGATTCAGTAGAACCGTTTCATGAACAGAATTGCAAGAAATCACCTTTAAAGAAAAATATGTGGAGCTACGAGAGACTGATGGATTTAAATTTATCTCTACTTTGTAGAGTGGTGCAATGTGCCACTGAGAATTGCTCCACGTGTGGCACACGTGCCAAAGGTAGTCGAGGCTAGGCCGGGATTTATTACGATGAATGTGTGAGTGAGTCGTCTCACTCCTTTATATATGTAGACAGTTTGATGAATTTGTAGAAATGTAGTAATTGTATTGTATTCACCATTTTATACTTTAATTCTTGGGATAACATCTTTGAAACGAAACAAAAAGAGCCAACTTTTTTAATGGAACTACCCTTTTTTTTTTAATTCTTTCTTTGTTTTAGCAATAAATAAAGGTAAAAGCTTAAAAAAATCCGTGTCTTGTTTCCCACTTGAATTAGTGAAGCTTAATTACCTTGAAAAAACTTGTTTCAGTGAACAAAAAACTGCTATCGCCTCTTGGGTTAATTTGCAGTTTAACAAGAAAAAAAAAATTAATGTTCTCAAGTTTTTTTATATTCCTTAGGAAGAAAATAGTCTGATTCGGCAATTAGTAAACATCTGACACGATAAAAAATTAATGAAAAACGTGATAAGGTTTTTTGTATGTCCCCACAATAATTAGCGGAAACATAGACCTTAAAAAATACAAGAAGGTCTTGTCTTAGTTTATAAAGGTTTTTAAGACGTAGTTTAACAACATGAAAGGTATTGAAAAACCTTTTTTAAGACATCAATTTTTTATCAAGTTTTATTGTCTTAACCAAAGAATCACAATTTTACCCGTAGCAAATTTTCTGCTGGTTTATTAATAATTAAGTACCTGAATTTTAGGGAAAACTTTAAGTACTCGTAAAAAACAGCATCCCTTTTTTTCATTTTTTTTTCTTTTGATATCTATAATATATTATCAGTTTTTAAACCAAAAAAGAAATTCATTTGTTATCGGAATGTATTCTACTCGTTCTTAATACTTAACTGTTTTAGCTTAGATAGGATTTGATTCCCATTTCATACTAAAAAACTAGAGAAATTACACAACTTCGTTGCTCACAGTTATAGTAAAAATTGATAATTTTTTTGAAGTTTTCGCTCTCTTATATTTTTAAGGCCCTGCATTTTTATATCGAAGTGTGATATTTAATATTTTCGGTAAACATTGATAACAATTTAGAAATTTAGCTTATATATCTACACTAGTGTTCAAAACTTATGCAATCTATCAGAGTACCCCGTAACTCCGAAAAAAAATAGCTGAGTGACGAGAAATTCACACTACAAAGGCTCAAAGCTTTTATTACTTAGTTTGTTGAAGTCATATACACCGGGCAAAACAATTAAAGGGACAAATCTTTTTTTAAAAAAATAATAAAATCATACTAGCATAGCAAATAAAACCAAGCCTTGCAAATCCAATATAAGACCAAAATAGGACCATCATATGAGAAAACAAAAATGGTTACAACCAGATCCCTAAATAAGGAAACATGTCATTGGTCTAACACAGAAGCTGACAGACACTTTATAATTCAGGGAAAACATGTGTAATAGTGATTTCCCTGTAACAGCTACACACCTTTCACGTTTGTGTTACATATTATTTACCTGGTTCCTGATCAACCCTTGTGGTAACCGCACCCACTCTTGTGCCAAGGCACTCTTGAGCTGGTATTTGATTTGCGATTGAGCGTCCAAGGGGTTCCCATACGTGATCAATAAGATTAAGGTCAGGACACATCACAGGCCTTTCCAATCGTTGAATATCTTCCGACTGGAGGTACTCGTCCAACAACTGAGGCTGTGTGAACGTAAGCTATCGTCCGTAAGGATGGAATTTGGTCCATTTTATCCACGGAAAAATCTGATATAGGAAGCAAGGATCGTGTTTCTGTATCGCTGATTTGCCAGAGTACCTCTCTCTATGAACACATGAATGTCGATATGCCCATCTGCCATGAGGACTACCCAGACCATCAGACAACCTCAACTATAATGGTTCTTTACGACACTATTAGAGGGCTGATATCGACTTCTGGGCTCTTTCCAGATTAGAACAAACCTCAAGTCACTATCTAGATTGATTAGCATCTAATCATAGAACAAAACAAGCCTTCAATTATCCTCTGACCAAGACAAGTGTTTTAAACTACATGCTGGACAATCTTTTATGTGGTTCACAGTCAAAAGTATCCACTCTACATGACATCTGGCATGGAGTCCTCACGCATTAAGTCTCAAGGCGTGACTCTTATCCATCAAAAAGAATGTTCCTGTTGCATTATGCAAGTTGTGTCGCTTTCACGGACCTACTATTTTTAGCTTTAAGTCTCAAATAACGGTCTTGTGACGGCGTTGTGTTTTTTTGTGGCTTTGGCCAGGTCAACATACCATTGTTCCTTTCTCTATCGACTGTTTCCATAGAGTTAACAACATATTTCTCGAAACCCTGAAGGTCCCAACAGCAGGTAGCCTGTGATTGGCCCGCCTCGAGTCTTCCAGCTATCCGCCATATTGTGGCATCCTCTAGACCACTGCTTCTCAAACTTTCAATGTTTGCAACCCACTATTCAATCATACTTTTTATCGCCCCCCCCTCCCATACAATGACAAAGTTGGAATTCAATAATACTAAACTTTGACACTAAAGCTACAATACGCCCTTAACATCTTAAATAGCACCGGCACATATAAATGTTACGCTCAGCTAATGCGTTAATTGCCCCGAACGTATATATACGTCTTTCTGATTTTTTCTGAGCACTGATATCCGTAAAATTATTCCGAAAGCTTTGGAATGCAATGCAATGACCTTGACAGTGTTAACGAAGGATTTGCTTATTTCAACACATTTGCTTATTTATTTCTTCCCTTCTCCCCGCCCCCAATCTCACCACATACACGCGTCTATAAGGAAAACGATAGCATAAGGGGGTGGGACGAGTTGTGTAATTTTTAATCGTCAGTTAAGCTATTAATTATATATAAACGGTACAAATTGCTAAGAAAAAAACTTAAATTTTATCTATAATTTGAAATAACTGAAATCACTGCTAAGTCAATAACACGTCTTTTTTTTGCCGCCATATTCGTATTTCAATCACGGTGATCTTGAGTATGCTGTTGATCACTGATGGAAAAAAACTTGGTATAGCTCTCTTTACATTCGTGCATCACTTTTTGTAATATGTGCTGTAGTTTGTAAAATATGATATTTTTTTTTATGTAAATCCGTTCCGTCATTTGTACACACCCTGTAAGTACAAGTCTAGTTTTTTCTATGTTTATCTTTTTTTTTCTGAAAATACCATTTTTTATACTAGCGTATAACGCGCCTATTTAAATATTGATCTTATTTGTTGTGTTAAAAGTGGGTTAATACGCCGAATTTTAGGGTAATTTTCAATTATAGTATTTTTATCATCATTTTTCTGTTAATAGAGAGAGAGAGAGAAATTCTTAACACTACTTATTCGAAATTTATTTTTATACCACAATAATACACACACATACTATGAGAAAAATTTATTGTATTTAACTACTTTTAATGTACAAAAATTACTTTTAATGATATACAAAGTCCGATTTTGAGGGAAAAGAAAGATGAAAAAATTCATGTATTATTTCAATATTTTAATTTACCCACTTTATTGAAATATAAAAAAAGATTAAAGCGAATTTTAATGTTTTTATTTAATTTTCTGATATTTTCATCCGTAAAAACAGTCAATAATCTACTAGCAAATACAAAAGAAAAATATGCTACATTTACTAATAAACTACCATAGTAAATTTCACAAAAATAAAAACTCCTGAAAGATATTTTGCTTATATCAATGCGAAAGCAAGACTCCGAAATACTATACAATCACGCAAATTTACAGTTTTACAAAATAGCATAGTTTTTACTTTTTCTTTGAATTTTAAGTAACAGAAAGCAAAATTAATTTAAATTAAAAATTTATTTTTGATCAATGCTCTTTTATCTAAATTGATCCAATTAGTACAGCCACACGAAAAAATATTAAAAAAAAAACTTCTGACCGCGTTAATCGCATTTCCTTTCTATTTATCTTTGTTCGGAGGCTCATTCATCAAGATCAAAAACAAAGAAGAAAATCTAATTTAGGAACTAAGATCACAATGAACGACTGAGACGATTTTGCTAACATTATTTCACGCACAATAAAATCAATATTAATCTTAATTTTCAATGTAAGCAATAATTAGTTTAATGGTAATGAAGGAATTAGTTTTTTTCCACGGATGAGAAGAATATCGTGATGAAATTTTAACTATAACGCATGTTCTTATTTAGCTACATACTTTGAATTTTTTAGAGAAAAATTAAATCATTTAGGAAAAAAATGAGGCTTTTTGATCACTATTTTTTCATAACAGCTAACTACTCTTATGCTTTTTTTAATTGGTTTTTACAGCTTTTTTAGGCAATATATTACGCTTCTCTCTCTCTCTCTCTCTCCTGTAAGTATACTTCCCTGTTATTTTTTATTGCTTCGAACTGTTACAGTTTTACAATGATGTATTAAGATTTCATCGTGAATGTAACATATGAATACGTTCACGATAACTTATAAATTCACTCATAACTTATAAATGTAAATTAAGGTCACATTATTAAAGTATATTCTTTTTATTATTTACTTTTAACCTGCGGTTAAATGATCGTATTAATGAACCATTTAGTAGAAAAATGTTTTACAGCATACCGTACACAAAATATATATATACACTGGTGTGCAAAAATTAAGGACGAAGTCGAAAAATTAGCATATCAGCTGAACGAAGAGGCAGAGCGGACAGAAAGACCAATCAGGAGATTAAGTAAGGTGATGTAGGGTAGCACATGCGCAGATATGCAGGTAGACGTAATGGGGGAGTGTCTGAGTAGTATAAAGCACGTTGTCGGTGTAAGATCAGTATTTCTGGTAAAGAGATTGCACGCCGTATAGCAGTTAAAATCACACCGAGTTGCTGCCTCAGCGAGAAATGGCGAATAATAAATCTGTTAGACGACATCTGGAAGCTTTTACCCGAGGGCGAATCATTGGGAAGTTGGAGGAAGTCTGCAGTGTGACAAGTGTGGCTGCAGAGTTCGGAATTGCTCACAGCATCGTTTCACGACTTTGGAGACAATTTCAAACTACAGGAACAGCTATCCGGGGATTCAGTAGTGGTCGTCGACGAGGAGCCACACCCACAGATGACCGGTACATTGTCTTACAGGCCAGAAGAAACATTCGGCAGACAGCGGGAGAAATCGCTAGACACACGACACAGGCGACTGGACGACCGATATCGCGTTTTACCGTGGCTAGAAGACTGCACGGTGGTGGTCTGTTTGCACGACGCCCTGTACGGTGTGTACCTTTAACGCCTGCCCATCGGAGAAGGCGTTCTCTGTGGTGCCGGGAACACCGGAATTGGAGAGACAATGAATAGGGACGAGTACTCTTTACAGATGAGAGCAGATTCAGTTTGAGTAGCGATTCTCATCGCATACTCATCTGGAGAGAGCGGGGAAGCCGCATTCATCCCTCAAACATCATTGAAAGGGACAGGTATGGAGTTCGCGGTGTTCTCGTTTGGGGAGGCATCAAGCTTGGTAGTCGTACAGACCTTCACATCTTCGACGCAGGTTCAGTCAACGGGACCCGTTATTGTAACGAGATTCTTCTTCCCTATGTGCGTCTTTTTAGAGGCGCTATGGGTCTGCAGTTCCTTTTCATGAACGACAATGCACCATGTCATCGCACAGTAGCTGCCGAACAGCTCTTAGAGAGTGAGGATATTGAACGTATGGATTGACCGGCACGATCTCCGGATCTCAATCCCATCGAGCATGTATGGGATTTTCTAGGCAGACTCTTGGCAGCTCGTACCTTACCACCAGTACCGATTCGGGAGCTTCGATTGGCGCTGCAAGACGAATGGGCAGCAATGCCTCAACAACTTATTGACACCCTCATTCTCAACATGGGCAGACGCTGTGAAACCTGCCTAGCAGTCAGGGGAGATCATATCCCCTACTAAAGACCGGATGTTTCTTGCTGGACACTCATCACAGACATGTTTTGGCCTTCAGTCGCATTGCGCTCCATGCTACTTTTTCAACCAAGCTTCTTTTTATCCCTCTGATTTCTCTTTTAGTAAGTGTTGCTTACATTACACATGTCCTTACGTATTGGGGATCTTTCGGTATTAAATGTGTTGATTTGGAAAGCTTTTGTACAAAGTTATATTGAAAAAACCGTCTCGTCCTTAATTTTTGCACACCAGTGAATATATATAATTATCGTTTATTTCCGTGTATAATAAGAAAATTTTCCAAACTTTCTTAAAGTAAGGGTGTATACGGATCCAGTAATTCTGGAAAAAAACATACTGCGGGAAAAACGATTTTTAGTAAGCATGTACAAGCAACTTTAATCTTTTAACTCTATGGGTGTTTTGGATGAATCTCATATTCTAAAAAGAAAAAAGGAAACCCCCAAAATCCTTCAAAAGCAGTAAATTTACATTCACTTAATGAAATTCCCAAATACATGTGATAATTATACAGCAAATTGTCCCTCCAAATCATGGAACAAGGGTCGACGATCACTAGCCGCATACAAATTTCTCTTCTCGTTTATTATCCAAGCAAACAGAACATTTCACGGAAAATCTAACTAGCACACAGTATACAAAAATTAGCGCAACAAAAAGTTTAGCTCCAAGGCGATCGGAAATAAAACTATCACTCTTGGCGTCTAGCTTTGCACTTTATAGCACTTTAATAGAAATATATGTCAACTAGAGAACCCGACAGACGTTGTCCTGTACACACATCTTAAATTCAAAAGTTCCAAATTTTTATGAATAAGCTTTAACAATCTAGACCGTTTTGAGTAAAATTTGTATTAAAGAGCTATTACAATGTCTAACGTCATTACACATGTACGGTTATCACAATTCAATCAATCGATAGCGTGTGAGTATGTGTATACTATGAGCGAAGTTAAATGTAAAGGCTGTGTGAATAAAAACGTAAACTTGTTTTAATTAAAGGTGAAAAAGTTGAGACTCGAACTATTTTTTACAACAGGTATATTTATTAAATTGTACATACAATGTATAGTTCTTTATGCACACTTTAAAGCTCTTCAAACACTAATTACATCTGAATGTAATGATTTAATTAACACACGATTTATTTCAACAAAATAATAACACGAAGTGACAAAATGTTTTCCTGAAATGATCACAGCACCAACTGTCGGGACCAACTTGAATTATAATAAAAGATTTTTGAATATTCGATACTGCGATCTTAACGCAGTCTGCCGGATCCAATGTAAAACATTCCAAGATCAACAATTTATAAATAAAAAATTAATTAAATAAACATTTCTAAACCGAATTATACATCTAAAACATTCTCGAGTCCACTGGAACAGACAAAAAATTTCATCAAAATCGGTCCAGACGTTTAGGAGGAGTTCAGTTAGATACACACGCACAGAAGAATTACATATATAAATATTATTTGAAAATATATTAATTAAAAACGCTAAAAAGCGTGAATTGTCTGCATTTTCGTAACAATAAAGACCGGGTTTGGCCAGTTTGGCTGAAAATCAATTTTCGACGCCAACTTACTTCTTTTTCAATTCCTACTATTAGCTCACGATCTCTATACATATTTTATTTATTTGTATGTTTATTTATTTATTTATCTTGGTGAAATTTTCAATCGTTAATAAAATACATATTAAAGGGCTCAATTGAGCTGAAATAAAATGTACATGATTATTTTGGATTACAGTGCAATAATTTAATTATAATTAATAAAAATTAATTGATTATAACTAATTATTTAAAAAATTACAAATATAGCCACGTTGGCGACTTAGCGACTTATTTCAAAATTTGAAAAGGTTTTTTTCTCACGTCTTAAATAAAGCATTCAGTCGAAAAGAATTTTATATACTCGATTGTTTTGGATGACAATACGATACTTTAAGGATAATTAATAAAAATTAATTACCACTTAATGTTGTCATTCTGTAATATGTATATACATATTTATAATAATTGCAACAATTTAATAAAAAGTAGCTAAAATAAATTTTTTCTTGGTTGATCTAAGTAGGAATTGATTTAAAATTTTTTTTATATTACTTGTGTGTGTGTGTGTGTGTGTGTGTTTATAACAATAGCGATGTTACAACAATGCAGGTGAATGTTGAGTAGTATTTTTGAATGTTTTTAATTAATATATTTTTAACTAATTGCGATATTGGACCGAATTGTGAATCTAAACCATTCTCGAATTTACTTGAACCCACACAAAAAATTTCATCGAAATCGGTCCAGCCGTTTAGGAGGCGTTTAGTGACAAAAACACACGTACAGAAGATTTTTATATATAAGGATTTGACATTATTCCCCCCTTCCTTATGGTGATATGTTAAAAATTTACTGGTTTCATTTTAATTTCCATTTTGGTACCATTTTCGATTTTGGGTTTAATTTTTTAAGAAAACCTCTCATTTATACATTCTTCACTTCGCAATCATTCCAAAATATATAGCACCCATAAATTTGTTTTTTACATATATACCAATAGTTCCTTATTCTCTCACACTTCAACAATCCTAACGCGGTACTTCTCTTATAGACTGCATATATCTCAATATAGGACTTAATGACCGTGGGTAATTATATGACCGTGAGTGACTATCATATTATTACAAATTTTGTGTGTGTGTGTGTAAAGAATGTTTAAAATAGTGAAAAAATTTATATCAGGATGTGAGAAATGCTTATATTACTCTATATTGTATTTATTTTATGTTAAAACTGTAGTATTTGCAAACAACACAGTTCCTCATAAAATAACGGCGATTCAACGGAATCTGGGCGAAATCTTAACGATATAGCCAAGTTGGCATCATTTTTTCTACCAAGTTGGGGATTTTTATGACCACTTTTGGTGAGTTCATGATCAATTGGATTATTCTGGAATCTTCTGGAGAAATTTACTTATATCACGATCTAAGACGCAAGCAGAGGTTTCGAGAAAAATCCAAATTGGGAATTGCTCACCAAAACTCAGTTAACCTAGTTTTCACTTCTGAAGAGTAGTCTTGTTTTGAACATTGCAAAGTTAGTATTGTTTTCACAAACAGTTGGTATTTATTTGACCGTGAAGAGTCGACCAGCGATTAGTCATTATAACGGCTGTTGAATAGGACAAGTGAGTGCTTGCGAATAATATTCAAACGAACTATTTTAGACACTGATAGTTATTTCTGAACCCCGTAGAAGGTGTGAAGGCCTTCTGAGTTTTACTCACCTAATTTGAGTACTTTATCCAGTATTTTAATGATTGTTTTTCGATAATAAATTTCCATCGCGTGCGCGCGCGTTCAAGAAAAACTGTCTTCCTCTTAGCGACTGGTTTGTATTATATCATCAAGCCCCAATCTACGCAACAACATCATATCAATTCTAAAATGAAGCTTTTGTATGTTCCATACCAATCCTGAGGTAGTCTCAGTTTCACTGATAATTTTGGTTACATATACATCAGTCCATTTTTGCAAAATTTCGAAACTTAATTCAATTCATATGACATCGTAGCCCCATTATTTGTAAAAGGGAACAAATAATTTTAACTTTAAACTACTATTCCAGAGTTTTATCTCAACACTGTAACAATAGTTCAAAATAAAATACTATATATAACTTCCACATGTTAAATCTCATTGACTATCTAGTTTTTAAAATATGTCAAAAAACTCGAGCGCGAAACTTCAAGACTGATACATTCATCAAGAAGGTGTCAGTATTTTTATTCCAAACCATTCACCGACCTTCTTTTACTGTCAGGGTACTGAGAGAACTGACAACTAGATGAGTGATTGAACACTTCTGCACTGCAAAAGTGAAGTAGAGCAGTTCGGGCACTGCAAAGGTGAAGTAAAATAAAAGTTAAACGTGATTTTCTTTTTAGGAGAAGAAAATACCAGAAAAAAAAGCAAAAGTGGAAATTTCAGAGAGAACAGTTTTTTTTTAAAAAACAAATAACATAAGAGACGTCGATTCGACCGACGGTTTAACAGGTAAAAAAGTGGAAAAATAATTCGTTTGTCCTTTATGCTTTTACTTGAAAAAGAGTTAGATTTTGAATGAGAACCGCGCCTTTTGTCGAATAAAAGATTTATTTCTGTTGGGTTAATAGTTTATTTTCTTTTTAAAGTGACTTAACTGAACAACAAGATTTTGCGTGCGTGTGTGTGTGTGGTACATTATTTCAAGTGTTTTCTTTTTTAAAAAGAAACTTTTTTTATTTTATCAGTAGACCTGAATTATATTGAATTATTTTTTAACACGTCGGATATTCTACTTCGCTTTATACCCGAGGTAAAGAAAAACTATGCAATTTCCCCTCCCCCTCTAATTTTATTATTAAAATTCATTTACTAAAATTACATTAAGGATTTTAAACATAAATCTACGTTTAAATAAAAGTCTAATACGGTAATTTTTGATTCATAAATATCGAGTAGTAATAAAATTTTAAGTTACAGTGACAACATATTTTTTTAATAAAGTTTAAGGGCTAATACGCATAATACGGACGGTTTTCGATGTCGACCACGATTTTTCTTACTTGGTCTATACTGAAGTTGAGTGATCGCTAGAGGTCACTTCTGTTGCTTGAGACAGTCAGTTACAGTTATTAAGAGAGGTTAGCAATTTTAATGAAATCCAAGTTATATATGTTTAAGTTCACATCAAGCGATGTTTTTAATTTTTAATGATTATTTTTATAAATATTAAATGAATAAGATATTCAGTGAAAAAAACCCACTTAAGTTACAAAATGAGTTGGTAATTTTCAAAATTTTAAATAATTTTGTTAGGTTAGGTCATTAAATCCGTTTTGGTTAAAAAGGTAAAATAAAAATGTAAGTATAATCAATAATTACTGAGAATACAATTTTTGCACAAAATAAAGGTATATATAGTTAAAACTTCATTAATTATAAGTTTTGACAACTAAACAAAAGCATTTTTCTATATGCAAGGCTTAATTGTAAACTCAAATAAATTAGTGAAAACGAATTTACTCTGAGAAAAATTTATTAACAGTATTAAGCACTTTTCTATAAAAATTAATAAAATCAAATTTACTCAAAATAAGAGCAGTATTTTACTAATAGGTGCATTCAAAACCTCTACCAAGAGATATTCTAGATATAAAATTTTAAAATCTTTTGTCATGCTCAGAGTGATACTTAAAGCGGAAACAAGCATTTCGACAATCCTATGTCCTTTCAAACAACTAAGAATGATTATGATCCATGTCTTGTGACAATCATGATTTTTCAAACACTTTATATTTTGAGTTATAACACAAAAAAAAAAAACATTTTTGTAAGCTTATTAGTATGATAATTGAAAATGTTAGTGACCCAAGGCAGTTCTGTCCAACTTTTTACCTCCGTCGACTAGTCAAAGAATGATAATTTTAAAGCAACCCTCTGGAGAGGGCATTGATTGCTAATATTTTATATTGTTTTGCTTTAATAACTTGAAGTATAATTTGTATTTAAACATGTCTTCAGAATAAAATACGGTTACACCAAAAAATGAACATAAAAAGTGATTTAACATAGAATATAAATTTTTTTCCATAAAAAGTCGCACAAACCGGAGAGAAATATACCACAGTAAATAAAATATAAATAATGTTCCTTAGAATTCTCGGTACCATTTGATCCACTGACCGGTACTGGTCCACGACGCAGGAGTTGGGGACTACTGGCGGAAGGGATTAAAACTTGAATGAATCAGCCACTGTGACACTTTTTATAACCTAAAATGTTAATTTTTTTAAAAAAAACCATATTTAATATAATTAATAGTTTGCAATAATTATTGCTATAGTTTCTAAATCATCACTGTCAGCAGAACTCACGTAAAGTAGTATAATTATAATAAGCTGTAATTAAGACGCATTCTGTTCAAAAGTATTAATATGACCACTACATTGTTATGGCTTATAGACAGAAATATTAATACAAAAGAGATTTTGAAAGGTTGCTCAAAACTCTCATGTTTCCATAGCACACATATTACAACCTTCTAAGCTATTCTGAATTTATTCACATGAAGCCCTGTCTTAATAACAGTCACTAAAATTCCAACGATAACTCTTGAATACCGCACAACCTTGAAAATTAAACAATGGAGATTTTCCCCCGCGTATAGCTATTCATTAAGTCAAAACACTCAATTTAATTACACATAATTTTATTGAGGTGTCACTATTTAATAGAAGCCCCTTCTACGTTTATTGACTCATCCAGTCACGAAGAATTCTTGGATTTTTAGTTTTAAATAAATATCATCTTACCAAATCAGAATTGGAAATTGAAGCTATTATTTTAAAAAAAGGCATTAATAAGTGTCTGCTGGAAGATAGTATAATTTCAATTTAGATTGTGTTCATTAGTACTTACAGAATTTAAATAGCGCGAAAGGTTTGTTACTTTGCAGTCTCACGGCAGATTATTAATTAAAAGCGAATGAAATGGGACAAATTAACTCAGATAACTTTCCATTGTTTGTATTTCTCTCAGTTGGATATAATTATATTTTACTATAATATTCCTTTTAGGTTATCATTCAACGCCAAACTCAGAATCAAATTAAATTAAATATCTGCGGAGAAGTATAGCTCAAAAATGCGATATGTACAGTTATTTAATTTTTATTTGGATTATACAGAATTTGATGTATTAATTTATAAAGTTTTCATTATTTTTATTGAGCTAAAAATATTTTAGCTCGTGCAATCCTTTAGAAACAGATTAAAATAATTATTTGAGTTCGTATCCTTCATTCGTACATCTTGACTTGATCCGAAAGAATAGTATTAAATATTCATAATAATGTTTTGCTCATATTTGAAGCGTTTAATTTATTGCAAACTAATTACATACCTATTTTAATTCTTATAATCCAATTTTATACATTTAAATAAATCAGTGAGAGTTTAACATATCTAATGGTGTTTTTTTATTTACGCAGTTAATGAACACATTCTTAATACATAAATTATATATATATATATATATATATATGTATACAATGTCAAAGAAGGAAAATATTGGAGTTCATGAGACAACCACACAACAAATGTACATACAAAAAAGTCTTTGAACTAAACTGGAGACATATTATGACTTCTAAAGTTGTCTCTGAATTAGGCCAGTGATTTACGGCTAGCAATGCCTTATGGATCCAGCAGAAATTTTCGACATAATAGAAAAAAAGAAAAAAATAGAGCCATGTTGAAAAGTTAAGCCTATTTCTAACACGTGGAGGATAAACCTTACACTATACTAAAATGAAAATAAAAATCTGTAAAGAGAATTTTAATGCATCTCTCAAAGCGAGGAATAATAAGAAAGTTTTTTCTATAGAAAAAATTAGGATAAAAACTTGCATGTATAAATATAAACCATGAGGACAAATAAGCAACCCTCTACGCAGAGGTCCAACACAAAATGGTGTTAAGATTGGAATATAAAAAGAATAAGAAAAAAACCGTAGCGCTACCTAGATAGTTATATTGCAATTAAAAACTAAGAACAAATATATTTTAAAAATAAACTAAACAACAAATTTTAAATAAATCAATGAACAAAGTTAAAAATAGTTAATATAAAGTAGAAATATTTTTTTTAAAAAAAAACTTACTTGGCTAATTACATTCTAGGTTAGTTTGTAAAAAAACTAAGCACATAAAATATTTTATAAAATTTTAAAAAAATGAACTAAACCAAAAAATTTTTAAATAAAATACTGAACTAAGTTAAAAATAGATTTAATATGAATTAGAAACATATTTAAAAATAAATTTATCTGGATAATTGTATTCCAGAAAATTATGTTAAAATCAAACGAATCTATATCAATATATATATATATATATTTTAAAATCCGGCGTAATTTGCACACTTTTAACACAAAATCAATATCAAAATTTATTGGTGTACGTTATACGCCGGATATAAAAATATGAACTTAAAAAATAAAGAAAATATAAGCATAGAAAAAAATAGACATTTAAAAATATGGAAATATTGTTTATTTAAAAGAAATGACATTCCTTATGAATTTCAAGGGTTGTAATTCAAGAAGTATAATATCTCGAAAAAATATAAGACTTCACAATATAAGAGCATTGTGCATGTACATTTCAAGTTACTTAGTAAAAAAGGGGCTGTGCGCCATACGACGAATACGCCTAAAAGTTTAAAAATTGCATCTTCAAAGTATAAGTACACGTTATACGCCGAATTTTATGAAGGGTGTTTTTTAGAGGTACAGAACTTTAAATTGCAATAAAACAACGATGTATTATACGATTGACATGAATTTTTTTTATTCGAAAGATATTCTTGTGGCATTACATTTTAAATATGATTTCTGGCATAGGACTGCCACGGCTGGCTCGGATGTAGTCCAATCTGGACGTCCACTTTTCGATGAATTTTCCAACATTTGTGGCCGTATATCGGCAATAACACGGCGAATGCAGTTTTCCAACTGGTCAAGCGTTTGTGGCTTATCCGCATAGACCAATGACTTTACATAGCCCCACAGAAAATAGTCTAGCGGTGTTAAATCACAAGATCTTGGAGGCCAATTCACCGGTCCAAAACGTGAAATTAGGCGGTCACCAATCGTGTCTTTCAATAAATCGATTGTGGCACGAGCTGTGTGACATGTTGCGCCGTCTTGTTGGAACCACAGCTCCTGGACATCATGATTGTTCAATTTAGGAATGAAAAAGTTAGTAATCATGGCTCTATACCGATCACCATTGACTGTAACGTTGTGTCCTTCATCGTTTTTGAAGAAGGATTCCACCAGCCCATAAAGCGCACCAAACAGTCAGTTTTTCTGGATGTAACAGTGTTTCACCATACACTTGTGGATTAGCTTCACTCTAAATGCGTCAGTTTTGTTTGTTGACGTAGCCATTCAACCAGAAGTGCGCTTCATCGCTAAACAAAATTCGATTATGAAAATCGGGAACAACGGCAATCTCGTTTTGGGCCCATTCGACGAATCTACGCTTTGCTTGATGATCGTTTTGATGAATTGCCAAACCAAACTGAGAATAAATCACTTGACAGCTGTTAAATCGGTCACCATCTTGGAAAGTAATTCCAACTTAAACTTCTATACCTGGAAAAAAAACACTCTTTATATGTGTGTGTGTGTGCGTGCGTAAGAAAAAATTGATTTTTAATCACACTCTTATTGACTTATCACGAGATCATCGAATGAATAAGACCTACATACTTGAAATTTGCTAAGGATGTTTTCTTTTCAGTAAAAACTTTAGTTTTGTGTAAATCGATTTCGAAGAGGAGTTGCGAAGAGGAGGAAGGAATGTTATTTAGCAAGCATCTTTCCCTTGGTGGGCAGAGATCAGCAGGCAACTAGTTTTGAGGGAATTGCCCATTCCGAAGTTTGAAGGGAGTATTATAGATAAAATTCCCGTTTATGAATTATATATAATGTTCTTTTTTTATCAAAAGACAAAAGATTTTAAAATGTTTTTGAATAAAATCTACAATCAATTGTAGATTGTATTTCAGTGTTTAATTAATGAATCAGTAAACAGGCCTGTCGCCCATCCGGTATAGTGGTTAGCGACGCTGACTGGTGTGTTGTAGGGCCTGGGTCCGAATCCCGGACAAGACATGGATGTTTGTAAATGCATTGTGCCTTCGCGGCATGGACGTACTTTAAATAGTCTTCGAGCCACAAGTCCTCTCTTGAGGTTGTTGGAAAGGGAAGGGGAGACCCCTGACTCTCCCGCAGGGTGTTTTCCCTCAAAATTGGGGTAGAACTGAGCCAAATCGTATGATGCTGAAGGCTACGGCCAACGACAAGCGTACATCTAGCCCCTTGTCATGATGAATTTCATGGGCCTGAATCTGACGTAGTCGAGATCAGGTGACATAAGAAACAACAACATATACAACATGCTTCTTTTTCGCTTTTTTCTCTTCCATTTATGAAGAGGGCCGTTTAGTTGCAGATAACTCTGCTACGTATTGCATAACACATCATTTGCCTTTCTTAGTTTCTAACTTCCAACGGATGTTTTTGGAGCTTATGTTAATTATTAGTAATAAAATGTTATGCTTGTTAGCTGAATGCATTTCAGTTTTATTTCGAAAATTCCCTCTAACCCAATGCTTCTCAAAGTTTCAATATTCGCGACCCAGTATTCAATCATGATTTTCCTCGCACCCCCCCTCATACAATAACAATGCATTGAATTATATAATACTATACTTTGACGCTAAAACTACGATATGACTTTAATCTCTTAAGTGTCACCGGCGTATATAAACGTCTTGCTCAATAAAAGAGTTAATTTCCCAGGATGTATATATACGTCGTTCCAATCTTTTCAGTGCAATGCTATCCATAAAATTATTCCGAAGACTTTGGTTTGCAATAAAAGGACCTTGAGAATGTTTGCGAAGGATTTACTTATTTCAGATTATTTGCTTCTTTATTTCTCCCCCCAATACATCACCGAGCCTACGTGAAAAACAGTTGGAATTGGGGATCGAATCACGTAACTTTTAATCGGCAGTTAAGGGATTAATTGTAAACCGTACAAATTATCAAGATAAGTGTTAATTCTTATATATAATTTTATATATATTGTGCAATCCCATGGAGAGAGAGAGAGAGTCCCTGGTAGTTATTGAACTTGTTCTAAACTTTGTATTGTTAAAATAATTGTAAAATATATTGTGCAGTACTGATACATTTATAAGTGTATTATAATAGTGTATTTTATTTTTTGTTATGTTAGAATATATTTTGTTTGTTTACTTTGAGTAAATTAATAATTTTTCAAAATAACCTTTTGTTTTCGACTTTTCTATAGGCTCGCGCCCTTCTCGTAGAGTTGTCACGCTCCTCAAGAGGGGCACGCCCCACAGTTTTAGAAACGCTACTCTAACCAAAAGAATGGATATATTTCAGCTAATAAAGAATAAACAAATAATATAAATTCTTTTTTAAATTCAATTCCTACATAGGTAAACAGAGAAAATTTTTTATTTCAATTAATTAAATTTAATTAATGATTTAATATTTGAAGAACCGTATCAACATCAACTGTCATCGACTGCAAGTTTTAAAAAATGCATTTGTAGCCAAGAAAAAAATTTAAAGTAAAACTAACCGGAGTCGTTTGTTGGTACTAGTTCTGACTTCGTAAGAAATATCACAGAATAAATTTACAATAAAAAATAAAATTTAATTAATGAATTCAATTTTAAAAAAAATGTATTAACATGAAGTGTCATCAACTACAAGTTTACAAAAATGTATTTGAACTTCAGTGGAGATAAATAAAATTATTTTATTAACGATTGAAAATTTGAACAAGGTGTATATTTACAGTGGACCACAAAAGTGTTCGTACACTTGCAATTTCCAATAAAATTTAATATTTTCGACTAGTAAAAATGAATGTATCGGAATTGTAATTTTTTTATGATATCTGAAACTTGTTCTTAATGGAATGACTTAATCATTTTTTAAGAATGATATAATTATTTTTAAAAATCAATAATCAAAAAGCTACTAAAAAATTACGTCACGAAAGTCTTCGTACACATAACAAAAATCTCAACATAGCTTTAAATATTGTATTTGTTTCATAATTTAGTACTTAGTAGGATATCTTTTAGTGCCCGCAACAAGTTTTAAACGTCTTGGTATAGATTTAATCAGTTTTTTTGTAAATTCAGTATCGATTTTCTTCCATTCTTCAGTGGTTATGTTTTTACTTCCCATTATGTGTTTATATATGTCCAGTTTTCTTTTTTTAAAACATCAAATTCTCATTAAATATATTCTACTGGGCTAAATAAAGTGACTGAGAGGTATTTTCAAATTTTGGGTACAGTCATAGAAGCACCAGCGGCGTACATTGAGAGAAGTGCTCTTAACGTCATTATCCTGTGAAAAAAGAGTCTCCAATATCCAAATTTTGAGCGGAAGAATTAAAATTTGTCTATTAAATATTTAAATAGAGCTCATGTTTCATAATACCATAAAAAATAACAAATTACCTAATTCTGAAGCCGATTTACACCCCCACGCAGGAATTCTTCCATCTCCATGGTTCATTGAGCCAACTAGATTCTTGGAATTAAGTTTCAGGAAATTCAAAATTGACAGCAAATTCATTGGAATGACAGAAATATCAGCATTTTTGGTTCCGATGGGCGCATAATAGTTTGTAAATGATAAAATGAGGAATTTTATCCCATGAATGTATGTGGAACAGGAGCTCCTCCATCTCCATGCTGAAGCATGGAGGTGGATGTGTAAGTCGGCTTCAGGATTAGGTAATTTGGAATTTTGATGATATTTAGTATCATGGGCTCTTTTTAAATATTTTAAAAGAAATCTTTTAAAATTATCCGACCAAAATTTGGATATTGGAGATGATTTCATTTTTTAACAAAATAATGACGCCAAGCGCATTGCACAAAATGTACGCCGCTAGTACCTCCATAACTGTTCCAAAATCTGAAAACACCTCTCAAACACTTTATTTGGCCAGCAGAACATATTTGGTGATAATTTGATTTTTAAAAAAAGAAAACCTGACACATAAAAACACAAAATGTGAAGTAAATCAGTAATCACAGAAGCATGGAGGAAAATCGATGCAGAATTTACAAAAAACTGATTAAATCTATAGTAAGGCGTTTAAAAGTTGACGTGGGCACTAAAAGATATCCTACTAAGTACTAAATTAAGAAAGAAATACAATATTTCAAGCTATGCTGAGATTTTTGTTAAGTGTACAAAGACTTCTGTGGCGTAATTTCTTAGTAGCTTTTTGATTATTAAGTTTTAAAAATAATAGTTGTACTATTTTTAAAAAACTGTTTGTCATTATATTAAAAATAAGTTGCAGATATCATAAAAAAATTACAATTCCGACATATTAATTTTTATTAGTCGAAAAATTTAAATTTTATTTGAAATTACAAGTGTACGAACACTTTTGTAGTCCACTGT
Source organism: Trichonephila clavipes (assembly GCA_019973935.1). Lineage (NCBI taxonomy): Eukaryota > Metazoa > Arthropoda > Arachnida > Araneae > Nephilidae > Trichonephila > Trichonephila clavipes. The sequence continues at coordinate 63,249 of BMAU01003824.1, forward strand.
ATATATATCATTTTTATGAGAGTGAACTAATTGTAAGAATGGAAAAAAGTCAGGTTCGTATCAAATAATAGAATATTAATTGTGATTGAACAGACAAATATTTTGTGACATCTATTCACCTGTTGGTGAATATGAGAGCAGTAAAATGTATTACTCATGCATTTTACTAACATTTATCTTTTATAGGAAAATATTACGAAACTATCTTGTTAAAATAACACTCAAGCTGTTTAAGTGAGAGAGTATTTTCTCTAGTGATATTATAAGACACTAATATTATTAGAAGTATTTTCTCTAGTAATATTACGAGCTAAAGATACTCTTTCGGGACAAAATATGTAACCGTGTCTCTAATATCGCTATTAAAAATATCTCGATTGAGTAAAACGACAGAATATATCCAGTTTTACTCTTTTTTAAGATGAGGTATTTAAAATATTAATTTATTCTACAAGGTATATTCGGGATAAAGTGAAGGACTTTGGATTTAGAATAATAAATGTTACATTCTTGCTTTAAGAAATATTAATTTTATCCATCTAGTTATCATTTAAGATGTATGCATGATTATTGTTCAAATAACTATTTTATAATTCTAAATTACGTTTATTAACAACTTTGAATCATTAAATGGAAAACAGATTGAAAATAAAAAAAGTGTTGTCTAAAAATAAGTAGTATAATTATCGTATTGCATACTCCTTCGATGGCGGGCTATATTTCGTTTCCCCCATTATTTATAACGTTGACTCTTAAGATATGAAACTAACTCTGAAATTTGTGAGCTGCGCGCAGACGAGAAGCTACAAAAAACAACGATATAGTTTGAAAATGCAAAGCATTTTTTCACAGCAAACGATTTTTTACTGACTTACTTCAGGTTAGTGAGCGTAGAATAAAATTTAGTCCCAAGTGAAAATGGAGTTGACGCGAAAAAATTATCGTGTTGTAATTTTCTATGATTTTAAAGCGAGATTACAATAAAACAAATTCATTCAACGGCTACAATTAGCATTTGGGGATAAGTCCCCATGTTGAGCTACTGCATTTAGATGGTCTACAGAAATTTTGAGGAGGTCTTAATTCTGTTCAGAATGAAAAACGCATAGGAAAACCGCGGATATCAGTAATTCTGGATAATGTGTCTGTCATATGAAACATGTTAATGGATCATTATCACTGTACCTACCAAATGATACAGAGGGAACTTAACCCTCCTGGACAGAACGGATTTTTCCGCCCTAATAGAGAGGCTTCGAAAATGGACTGCACGGATTTTTCTGCCTTCAAGTAACGTTTTCAAAAGCGGATTAGCCGCACTTTTCTGAAATCCTTTCCCCCTTTTAAGTTTTAATATCTTGAAAGATAATGAGGGACGGAGGAAGCAACACAGCAGGAGTTTTATGGCTCGCAGGGAACCCCATGTTTTGACCCTCCCCTCCCCCAATACCTCAGGAAGTGTTTATGTTACCTCGTATTTTTAAAAGTTTTGAAAAGTCCCAACGCATAAGTAAAATATGTTACAATTCCCTTTTGGTTTCATATTAATTTGAAACTGTAACAAGTTGGGGCGTGTCAGTGCAATCTGCTATTTTTTATATAGTTAGAAAAATATATATCTTTTTTTTTTAAGTATATTCCTTCGCTTCATTTTTCTTATTTTAATCAAAGCTTTCAGTTTTGAATCATGATTATTTTATTATAAGATACTGAAAAAATTAATAAAACACCAAACTCTTTAAAATTTGAAACCTTTTCAATTTTCCAACCACTAAAAATGAATAAATTTAAACTTCATCAAATCATTTGAAACATTTCCTTACACTTTGATAAAATAATAACGAAAAAACTAATTAAGATTTATTAGTTTTTTTTTTTAGATTTCAAAGCCTAAGTGTTCAGGGAAGTTTAAGTACAGTGCCTAGTTACATATTGTTAAAATACACCGAATTATATTTGAATTTTAAGTGCTTGAACTTCAGTTTACATCAAAGACAACATGAATGAAGATTTTCACACATTTTTTTATAACTTGAATGTTTGAATAAATGGTAATCAAAAATATACGGAAACATTTACAGTAGACATTTATGCATATAAATAAACATAAAAATCAATTTTAAATTCGAGCTATTGAAAACATTCGAATTATATATTGTTAAAAAATATCTATTTATACAAAATACCTCAACATTTATCTTTTTAAAGGCTAACTGAATAAGTAATTAAAATCTGGATATGTTTTTGAAATCTCGACCTTTACAAAGCTAGAAATTTTATGTTAGAAATTCCATTTGAAATTTCGAAAAAAAAAAATGCATCGCGCAGTTAAAAATTATTTACCATAAGTTTTAGCAATTGTTTGAGTATAATAAAAATTTCAAATTTTATTATATAGTTTCTTTGGTATCTTTTAATATATTTCGGCCGCGGTAGCCGAGTGGTATAGGTATCGGAACGTGGTTTGCTTTGTCACGAGTTCGAGCCCAGTACCACTAAAGACCCGCCGTGTAGGGCAGCGATGCACGTTAAATCTGTCGAGAGCTGAAACGTCCTCCCGTTGGTGTGGTGGGGTAGTTAGGAGAGGGGTGCCAGCTCAGGTGTCGTCCACGTCACTTGACCATGGTTCAAAATTACGTGGTCCGTCGCCAAAAGCCCTCGTGTAGCTGAACAGTGCGACGTTAATATTCAATCATTCATTTAATATATTTCTAAGATTTCATACAACGGTTGAAAACCGCATGCTAAGAGCAAAAAATATACTAAAAATTGATGAATATACAATTACAATAAATTCTTACATAGAGAAGCAAAACTGAGAAGCCGTAGGAATAAAAAATTTTGAGTATATCTGAAGTAGTTTTCGAAATATTTATTTTAAAGTTTAGAAAATTTTTGTGCGTTATATGTTATACTTGATATCAATTAAATGGTTAAAATAAATGTTAATATTTGTCATGTAATCGTTTGATGACACATTCATATACTAATAAAAACTATCATGGTCATTGATGCGAATGTCAAGAATTTTATGTAATTTTAAATTCAGACATTAAGATATTGATAGAAAATATAAAACGACCATATCTAAAATACAGAAAATGCAGTCTGCTATAAAATGATCTTGACAAACAAAATCCGGCATTTTCACTTACTATGGTAGAGCCGGCTTAGTCAGGGGCGATCTGGAAAAACAGAGAGAGAACCGCGGTTTTGATGGATGCCGCTGTAGCTTTTAAAGCTCACAGGAAAATTTATATATATATATAAATTACAAATGCAAAAATAAATCTTGTAATTTTCCATACATTTTTATAACAACGAATTGTGGAATTGGCTTCCAATACATTGTTGTGTTTGACAATATCTAAGGTAACCAACCCTACTTTAGATAGATTTGTACTACTTTTTCGTAACCGTATTCCTTTTAAAATTAATTCGTGCAGCCGAAATACACCTTTTGTATCCTTAAAAATTTATGTTAACTATAACGGTTAATTTTAATTTATGCAACTTGTGTAATGTTCATAATTAACCATTTCCGTCTAAACAGTTTACATGGAAAAAAAAAGTTTGGACTCAATCATTCATTAGGATTTATATAAGATTCTAACATTAAATTTTATTTTTCACCGAATAGGATTGAGTGGAAGTGTATAGTGCTTCCACACCACAGGACTGAGGTTCTATTAACGGGCTGCGCAAGGTCGACTCTGCCTTTCATCCCCGCCACATTGGGTCGATAAATGAGTACCAAGCTTGCTTCGTCTTAAACACTGAAGGTCTCTCTTCAGACAGACCACCAAATCGGGACATCTGTTCATGCACCACAGCGTCCAATGGTCACGTGTATTATGATGGGCACAGTAGTTCCTGGCCCCTCATGGATTGTTGTGCTTCTGAGTTTGAGTCTTAAGTTTGAGCATTACCTACTTTGGGGATACCCCTTAGATATATATAAACATTTCCACTCATTTGCAATTAAACATTTTTCTTTCAATTAACGTTTATTTCAGAAGGAAGTTTGATTTTTCAAATGTATTTGCTTAATAACATGTATATTTGTGTGTGTGTGTGTGTGTATTATAATAAAAATTTGATCAGACCAAAATTACATGTTTTAGCTCCCTTCTAAAAGCTTTTAGATTTTACAACTGATCTTACAATCCATATACGTTTTTATAGTAGTATATTTAAAAATGATGACATTTTTACGACTGTGTGAGCTGTTATGCCTCATTTATAAATATAAAAATTGCATTCAGCTACAGTTTTTTAAATGTACAGAAATAAGTGGAGCAACAGGATACTTACATATTATGAATATTTTGGCTGCAGTAAGATATATTTATAAGTTTCTTTTACAATTTGAATAGTTGTAAGCCATTTTGCGAATAGTTTTATATTGAGTAATATAAACCCATAGGCTGTTTAATATTGTAAAGTGTTTTACTTTGATACAAGCACACATTAAAATAAGGGTCATTTGCATTATATGATCAGCTTCAGTGATATTTAAATTTTAAAAATTAGTCTACACGTACGAAAACATTCTTTCACAACCGCACACCACATCTCATACTATATCTTCCCTACAGCAGGAAATATTTGTGTATACTGAAAAATTTAATACAGGATGATACATTTCGAAGTGTTAAATTTGTTTTTAAAATTTGGTATGAATACATTGTGGAACTGTCGGTTAACTTCACTGAACAGTGTTGTTTTGAAAGACAAGATTAATTAGGGAGAACTTTTCTCACAATAGAATTTGTAATGACTGAATTGAGTGAAAATGTAGTTATCGATGTGTGACATTTTCTTGTAATAAAAGACACAGAAAGATAAGAAATTTTTGAGTAGAAAATGGTTAGAAGTACTGTCATGCGCATTTGAAGAAGTATATCCCCATTAAAATTAAAAATTATTGACTGAATGTGTGTTATGTCCATCACAAATGCCGATGTAGAAAAGGAATTTTTATTTAATACAAGAAGTTCGAAAAAGAGAACACTAGGGAAGGAAAATTTAAATTTTTTTCCTAAAAATATTCAGTTAACATAAAAATATCTTTTATATGATTTTTAATTAAAATAAATTAAAAGTATTGAAATCCTTTTTATGATATTTTAAATTAAAAATATAACTGAATAGAGAAAGATCGGTTTTTATTTCATAAATATAATCATTGTTTTTAATATTTATTGTGTTATTGTTTAAAAATGAGATAGGGCCTTTGCTCTTTTACCTCATTACTTTTTTAAAAAACAGGAAAGTGAACGCGTTTTCTTACTCTCATATTCAAAAAAAAATGAATACAGGATGCTTTTTTCTGGTTCAAATCGCAATACCAAATATATATATATATATATATATATATAAATTTTAAAAAATGACAGAAAAATAAATTTTCTTTGAAGAAAATATAATTATTTTTCAACTTCTAACATACTATTTATTTCATTTTTTCCTCTTTTTTTTTACCTTTCATTTCGTTTTTAATTTTACTGTTGAACATATAGGAGAAAGGATGTTTCAAAGAGGATTGATCAAGAGAGGATATCTACGCTTTCAAAGAAGTTTGCCCAAGGCAACTTATTGATCTCTTGGTTCTCACTTTTCAAAAGGGACCGAACTGGGTCATAAAAATTTTCCCCTCGACCTCCCAAGTTCTATAAGGGGAAAGGAAAAAAGTCTGTTGCATTTTGAGGGAATTGCAAAATAAGAGTTAAACGCTTTCGGAATAACTTTTCAGGAGGAAGGTGTCAGTTAGAGGGTTAACATTGTATCCAAATCCATTTACGAAACTTTTATTGAAGAATTACATATGAACGAAGTAGTTTGCTGTTGGGTTCCCCATAACCTAACTGAACACTAAAAAGAGGAGCGTGTCAGAATCAGCCAAGAAAACTTTAAATTGCTAAATGACGGCAGCCACCGCAACATTCCTAAAATTGTAACGAGTCATGAAACGTACATACAATTTTTTGATGTTCCAACACGTCAAGAAAGCAAATAATGTATTTGAAGATGATCCCAAGCAGACAATGGGGAAAAGACAATGAGCAATGAAAATGGCAATGCAGCGTTTCTCAAACTGTGGGAAGCGCCCGCTAGGAGAGGCATGATAACCCTGCGTGCGGTGCGAGAGCATATCGAAAAGTTCAAAATAAAAGATTTAAAATCTTTACCGAAAGGAAGCTAAGCAAAATACGTTCTGACATGAAAAAAAAAAATAAAATACATATTCACACTGATATATGATACTTATAAATGTGTAAGTGGGGTAAGTATTTAATAATTGATTAATAAATACTAAATTAAAAACAAGTTTAGTAATTACTAGTGACTTCCAGGTGAGTTCTTGTCATACACAAAATATAATACATTTTTCATAAAATATGCAGTTTATAATATTAAAGTCGTAATGTAGCTTTAGCGTCGAAGTACATTGTTATTGTATGAAGGAGCACGATGAACATTATGACTCAAAATTGGGTCTCAAATAAAACGTTTGAGAAGCACTGAAGTCATTTATGCCGTTTTCTTCAGAAGTACGGGATTAGACAAACACATCAAGTAGGAAGGATAGAAGACAGTAACAGCAAACTTGTATATCACTAAATTTCTTTTAGAAATTTTCCAACAAGGAATGTTAGGGAACTAATGCTTCACTATCACACAATGCATCTTTCGATACAACCGGATTAACAGTTGAGTTTCTTCAGCAAAGACAAATTAAAGCCAAAAAACATCCAGCTTACTCTCAGGATCTAGCTGTGTATGACTATTGGTTATTTTTTAATCTAAAAAAGAACTTACGTCGAGACATCGTTTTTATTCAGAGGAAGAGATTGAAGCCGCTATAAATGCATCTTTTCATCAATTCCAAGAAATGAATGGTTTGAGGTGTTTAATCCATGTAAAATTCTACAAAAGTGAATTGATGCTGAAGGAGACTACTCTGAACACTCCTAAAGTTTTGAAAGTATAACTTTAAAAAGCATGTGTATCTCAAAAATTTCTGATTCGGCCCTCATATAATCATCATTTAGAGCCAATTCCATAACTGTTGAGACTTTAATATTTAATTTTGTTTCGTTTGAGTATTTCATCCGAATTAAAATAGTTTGGTTTATATTTAAATTCAAATAATGAACAGCTCAAGTATATTTGCTTTAAGATAAAAGGTTTTATTTTCGTTTTGAATTACATCGATAATAACTTTTTCCCGTTATATCAAGTGTATTCCTTATATTAGATACATTATCTATGTTTTAAAGTGCATATATATTTAAAATAGTGTTAATTTTGAAAATTCTTTATATAAAGCATTTAACTTTTGATCAATTTTTTTCTCTTTTTTTTTCTTTCTTCTAGTTTGAATACTTAATGTCAATTTTGGATGACTTATACATTTTCTATTTATTTTCTTATCCAAGTATAAACCTTGTAATATTTCTTTACATAAAAAGTCATCCGTATAAAAAAAAAGTAAGAGAGAAACTCAGCCCGATATTGTGTTTCATAGCTATAATTAATGTACTTTAAATTCTCAAAATTACATAGTTCAAAGATAATTTTCCTACATTAAGGAAATTGTAGATTAAAATATATATACATAGCTTCTTTTATTTTCTAATTTAACTACATTTTCTAAATTTCAAATTTTACTAGTCTAGCTAATTTTCTAAATTGATTCATTTTACTAGCTTGATTTCCTGCTTACATTTCCTTTAAATCTGACTTTGTAAAATAATTATGCCATTTCTAGACAATAACATACTTAAACGTATTTGCTTAACACTTCGAAATGGAGTAAGAGTCAAATGTAATAATGACAATTATTTTTTTTACATTTAATGATTGCAGAGCAATTGGAAAATAAAATACAGACTATTAAATATTTTGATAAAAAATATTAGTGGCAATTACGTTGGAGAAATGTTACAGTAAGCCCTTTACGAAATGTTATAGTTCACAAACAAAACTTTACGAGAACCATTTAGTATTTGGACTTGTGTAAAATAATAATCTAGCTAACTTTTGTAAATAACGGAGAGAATGTCTTCACATGAAACTTTAAGACTTTCATAACACTTTGTTTTATAATTATTTTACATTAGTCGACATAAGGGTATGAAATTAAAAATTTATTTAAAATAAAATATTGCATTAAGTTTGTAAACAACAAAGAAACAAGTAATTACAAGTAAAGCAAACAATATGTTTAAATTATATACTATAATACACACATTAGATGACATTTATTTTATATACGAAATACATTTGTAATTCTTATTCAAGAAAAAAAATAATTTACTGTCTACAAGTTTTAAAATGTTCTCATTTTTCAGAAGATTTTTATAGAAATTGAATTAGCGATTAGAATCTCAAACATTGTGCATTAACACAGGCAATTTTAAATACGAGAGTAATTCAGAAGTTTTTCAGATACCCGCACACATAAGTTATAAAACAAAATTAATGGTTTAGCATGAAAATATATACAAAGTATATATATATTTTAACACCGGAGACGACTTTTTACTGGCTTACTTCAAGTTTTTTAGCGTAGAATAATTTTAGACATAAGAGAAAAGGGAGCTGACACGAGAATATTATCGTGCTATATGAATTTCTATGATTTTAAAGCTGGATTAAATCAAGAGGAATGCATTCAATGGCTGCAATTAGCATTCGGTGATGAATCTCCATGCCGTGCTACTGTTCAGAAGGTTTAAAGATATTTGCATTGGCCACACAATTCACTTCAGGATGAATAACACACAGGAAGGTCACGGAAGGCTGTAATCCCGGATAATGTGTCTGCCATACGAAAAATGTTAATCGATGATAATCGTTGTACCTACCAAATGATACAAAAGGAATTTAACTCTGGATCGTCAGCCATATACAAAATTATTGATGAAGAATTACATATGAAAAAAGTAGTTTGTCTTTGGGTTACCCATAATCTAACTGAGCACCAAAAAAACAAGTCAGAATCAGAAAAAAATCCCTTAAATCGAATCAAAATCAGTAACGAAACCTTTAAATTACTAAATGATGGGCTCACCGCATCATTTCTAAAATTTTAACAGGTTCATGAAATGTAAATATCATTTTTTGACATTCCAGCACATCAAGAAAAAAAAAGTATGTGGCTTCGAAGATGATCGCATGCGGAAAATTGTGAAATGATAGCAAGCATTGAAAAAAGTAATGTATGCCATTTTCTTCAAAAGTACGAGATTGGTCAAAGCCATCAAGTTGGAAAGACAGAAGACAGTAAAAGAAAACTGGTATACAACTAAATGCCATCCAGAAATTCTCCAAGAAATTAATGTTAGGGGACTAATGATTCACCATGACAGTGCATCTTCCCATACAGTGGGATTAACAGCTCAGTTTCTCGAGCAAAAAAATTAAAATGATAGTGTAAGTGATAGATAACTATCTTACTCTCCGAATCTAGCTATGTTTGACTTTTGAATATTTATTAATCTAAAAAAGAACTCACATGGACGTCGTTTGCATTCAGAAGAAGACATTGATGTGGCTATAAATGCATTTTTCCTCAATTACAAGAAATGAATAGTTTCAGGTATTTAATCTATGGAAAATTCGTATATAAAAGTGCATTGATGCTGGAGGCGACTACTTTGAACACTCCTAAAATTTTGTAAGTATTATTTTAAAAACCTAAGAGTATCTCAAAAATTTCAGAGTGACCCTCGTATAATAAACTTTTAAAGTAAACTGATGTAACATATTTAGGAGAAATATAGGTATACCTTAGGATAAACCATATATCCTGTTCTCTTTTTCCCCTGTAAAGTTGATTTTGTTGTCATTCGACATCATAAATAATTCTAACTACCTTTTTTTTCAAGTTCAAATTACTTTACAATTAGAGACATCGGTTTTCTGTCTATTAATTTTATTGTTGTAGTTTTTTTTAGTAACGCTCGTAAGCCGATGGGGAAAACTTTTTGATGATCCACCGAAAAGTTGGAACATTATTTATACTTTTATGAAGAATCAGCTTCAAAAGGAACGAGTTGCATAGCATATGAAATATAAAAGTACTTACGAATTGTTACAACCATATTGGCGACATTGTATGAAAGGATGCATATGGTTGTCATTTCAGCACTCTCAACACTTGTGAAATCTGGGTTGCCGACTTGTCGAGGTATCTTGAAATTTGGCATTGCTACAATAATATGTAATGGACAATATAGATTATACTTTTTAAACAAAAAATTAGCCACTACTTTTAGTCAAGTTCTAGCAAATGTTCAGGTACTTTGGGTATAGTGTGCAATATTTGAAAGTGAGAGTTAGAATTCATGTTGAATTGGCGAAATAATACTTCAATTTGTAGATATGGCTTCACTTTGTTTGTTCTTGCTTTTCGTGAAGTTCATTTTAAGTGATATAGAAATGTAAATAAGAGTCGTAACAAATTTCAGTATAACAGTAGTCGTCCACCATATAACACATAATCATATTAGTGACTCACCAAATATATAATTATACATTTAGTGGTACATGAAGTTCTAAAGGTTGCTGCTTTAAGCCACGCCCATGGCCTGTTCCTACCTTCTGAGAACCGTCATAGTGCTATCATCTCAAGATAAAGTGTTACTGCACAATAAGAATTAGGAATTGATGACAACTATACGAAAGTTTTGGACAAATGAAAGGAATGATAACGAAAACGGAACACTCTTCATTTGTATTGCTGCAGAAAATGTAGGAATATGAGGCAACAAGTTCGTTTCAAGATATAGCACGTAGTGAGGGACTAGCTATCCCCGATACAGATGCCACCAATATGAGTCAAACCTTACAAAACGAAGACCAATTATTACCGCCTCCATTGTTTTAACCAAGATTGAAAGACACCATATAGCAAGAGATAAAAACTATTTGTATTAATATGATGTTGCATACTGTGTGGGTAGTATTTTAAACTATGATTACACTCAAAATTTTAAGGCATCCGACTACGTTCAGAACCATGATTTTAAAAAAGCGCGCACATAAATGGATATATTTCATGATATTTGTGTCTCTTAGAATAGAATCCATGCATAAAATTGTCTAAAAGACATTTTGACAAAACAGCGCAACATGTCACACAGCTCGTGCCACAATCGATTTATTGAAAGACACGTTTGGTGAACGCCTAATTTCACGTTTTGGACCTGTGAATTGGCCTCCAAGATCTTGTGATTTAACACCGCTAGACTATTTTCTGAGGGGCTATGTAAAGTCATTGGTCTATGCGGATAAGCCACAAACGCTTAACCATTTGGAAAACTGCATTCGCCGTGTTATTGTGGATATACGGCCACAAATGTTGGAGAAATTCATCGAAAATTGAACTTCCAGATTGGACTACATCCGAGCCAGCCGTGGCAGTTCTATGCCAGAAATCATATTTAAAATGTAATGCCACAAGATTATCTTTCGAATTAAAAAATTCATGTCAATCGAATAATACATCGTTGTTTTATTGCAATTTAAAGTTCTATACCTCTAAAAAAACCCTATATATAGAAACAGAGGTTTCCAAATCATCTTAAGGAAGTTATGACAAAAAATTTTATTTAAATACAATATTTCGGTAAAAAAATAACTTAGAATAACCTTTTTCCAAAATGTTCTCCTTTTGTAAAAATCACTTCTATTATAATAATATTTTGCCTGTATATAGCTCAACTATGATTTTTGAAAAATTCACATTATTTTCAGAGTTACAACCCATTGAAATAGTTATCGGCGTTTTATTCTTGAAACTTCTCCCCTCTGTTGTTGTAAAACATGGATAAACCCACTTCTAAATAATATATTTCAAGAATTCTAGTTGAACCTCTGTATAGTGGTCTGAGCTATATACAGGCGAAGTATTATTATAATAGAAGTATTTTTCACACAAAAGGTGAATATTTTGAAAATGGGTCATTCTATGTTCATTTTTTGTCAAAATATTGTACTTAAATAATTTTTTATTTTAATACTATTCTTAAAACAAATTTATATACATTTTCTAATCTAAGTGACACAAAATATGAATACTATCCATTTACACGCTTTTGCAAAATCACGGTTCCGAACGTAGTCGGATACCTTAAAGTAAATTTTGAAGTATTGAGAATTTGTACAAGTAAACTATCATTAAATAAACTGTTTCACATTCACAATTATTACTTTTTTTCATCTCTCCCCAGTTTACAGATGTAGCAGGAATGTCCCCTATTCTCGAGATTTCGAATTTTCTTCGTATCATGTAAAATTAGAACTAATGCGAATATAAATCTACAAATTAGGTATTTCTCTGACCTTTAGATCTTTATTTTATCGCTTTTTATTTACACAACGAACTTTTGAAATTCTGTATTTTATAGTATTAAACATTATTATTTAGTTTGTTACTCAACTATGAAGTAAATTATTCAGTAATACTGTATGTTGTTGTAACATGTACCATTTCAAATACTGAATTTTCAGTTTTCAGGGTATCAGATGTAAATGCAAAATTAAAGAGAAATTGAAAAAGTTAGTCAGCAGTTATAACATTAGTCATTGCAACAATTAACTTACATTGATACAGTTAGGTACAATGATTCATTTATATTAATATATTATTTGCTCTAAAAAAACGACAAAATTGCATTTATGGCTTGGATGTGCACTAGTTGTCATAAATGACAGAAAAATTCCAAAAATGACGATAGCTCAAAAGGTAATGTGTAGAATTTAATGACACTTTCTCTATCTCTCTTTTCACATTATACAGACCATAACTAAACGCAATGGCATCTGAGGTGCTTGAGCAGATGTTCCGATCAGGTAGTCAGTCTGACACGAAACTCCTCTGTTCCCAAAATAATCTTAGTACTCATATATCGACCCACTGAAGGGAGGAAAAGTTGAGTCGACCTTGCCCATCCCGGGATTTCAACCTCGGATCTGTGGTGTGGGATGCACTACCACAGCCACTGGGCTTCATACAATACATAAGAAAGAATAAAATAGCATAGAAACAAATCACCAGATATATATGGTTTTATAGAAATTAGAATATGTATGAAATGGATAAATAAGAATTGGGAGTTTTTAGTATAGGAAAAATACATGAAATATGGAGTAAGATCTCCCGAGAAGCTATACAGCACTTGTAGGGATGGATGTGCGATGCTTTCAATTATGAGATATATTAATTCTGTAGGAAGTGCGAGCCATTGCTCTTCCCAGGCAGTTGAAAGCGTGGTTTGTGTCCGAGGAACTGGATTGAAAGCAGCTCCCCGTCGTCCTACAGCGTACCAAACATGCTCAACAGGATTGAGGCTGGATGATCGAGCTGTTCACTGCATACACTAAATTGTTTACTGCTCAAATCCACGATTTAAGCCCTGTGTAGTTCCCAATTATCACCTAGTAGCACTAAAGCACTCCTACTATCCTGGCATTATGCAACATAAGCATCTAGGATGCCATCTTTATAAATGGCAGCATTACAATTTTTACAGGAAAGGACATGGGGGTCAATACTTCCACCCAAAGAGATACCACCCGAAACACAAATACTGCCTGATTCCTATGCATCTCTTTCACGGTTTTGTCATGGATGAAAATGAGTTCCAGGTTCTCTCCAAATGAAAATACGCCTACTATAACTTTCGAGGCTAAACCTGGACTTCTCAATTAAGAGAACATACCTCCATTGATCGCGCGTCCAGTGGAAATGTTGACGTGTCCACTGTAAATGTTTCGCCCTATGGCATGACGAGAGATAGACGCAAATAGCTTGTCTCCTAGCATTAAGATCACGTTCAAGAAGGCATTAATGAACAGTTGACTTTGATACCAACCTTTCGTAGCTTACAGTGAGGGAGAATCAAAGTTTAGCCATAGTTGCTGTTTTGTTCCTTCGTAAGCATAACATCAAATATCGGGCATCGCACTCGTGGTCGCGCGTGACCCTCCTTAGCTGAATGCCGAATGCATGGTTAGAAATTTTGTCAAATTCTATGTATCAAGAACGGACTCGTTTTCAGATATCTTGTGATATCTGTCTGACTTTTTCCTGCCTCTTGTCTCCAATAGCTCGCTTGCGCAATGATGACTGGAGGTTATTGTTACAATTTCGCTATACCAGTTGCCTAATCTCAGACATGCAACGACAATTGCCGCTTTTCTATGAGACACCCACCTGCCACGGTAGCCGAGTGGTACAGGTATCAGATCGTAGCTTGCCTTGTTATGAGTTCGACCCCAGTATCACTAAAGACCCACCGTGTAGGGCAGCGATGCGCGTTAAATCTGTCGAGAGCTAAACGTCCTCCTGTTAATGTGGTGTTGTAGTTAGGAGAGGGGGGTGCCAGCTTAAGTGTCGTCCACGTCACTTGACCATGGTTCAAAATTACGTGGTCCATCGCCAAAAGCCTTCGTGTAGCTGATCAGTGCGACGTTAATATTCAATCAATCAATCTGAGACATCCATTTTTATGCTCCTTGCAAGTGGCGCATTGCAACTGCATCGCCACTATTTTGTATTACGTAATATCGTTCCGTTCCTTTTTCTTACCAACATATTTAATTTTCTTTGATATTTACTTATTTTAGAGCAAGTTTTTACCTATATTATAATTTTTTTTCTGTAATTTATGATAGGCAGTGTATATTAAAGGATTTTGAAAAATTTTTTTTATTTAAAATTCATTACAAATGCAGCTTACAATAAGATGCTTTGCAAATCGTCCCTCTGAAAAAATATTTATTACAATTCATTCCATAAGAATATTCTTTAATCTTTTTTCGGTTATTTTTTTAAGTTTCAGACACTTGATAAGTAAAGTAAAACATACTTTTAAGGCTGATTTCAGAATAAAATATCTGTATAAATATACATTTGTGTGGGGGAAGTGTACAAAAATGTGTAAGTTAACAGTTACTTTATGCATTTTAGAATATTAACTTTCATTTTCCAATTCTATTTCAGCGTTACCTAACAATCATTTCCTTTACACTATAAAAAATAGCAATTATTTTACTAAGAAAATATTTACTTATTATACGGAGTAAGAATATTAAGCATTACTTATTAACAACCCCCAGAAAATTGATCTAATCTATTTCGTTCACTACACTTTGAGAATATATATTCCGTGTAAAATTATTCAGATTAGAAAGTAAAGTTGAAGGAAGCTGTGTGTAAATAACTTTATAGATCTAATAACCTAGGAGAACGTATAAATAGGGTGTTATATTTACTCCTAATTTATTATTCTGTACATGAAAAACGTGACATGAAGGTATAAGATGATTATATATATATATATATATATATATATATATATATATATATATATATATATACATATATATATATATATACATATATATACATATATATACATATACATATACATATATATATGTATATATATATACATATATATATATGTATATATATATACATATATATATACATATATATATATACATATATATATGTATATATATACATATATATATATACATATACATATATATATACATATATATATATATATATGTGGCATGCAGCCAAAACCAAGCAGTCTTCGCGCGCAGGCGCATCAAAGTAAAAGCAGAACTGAAAAACTGTCGAACTAGTGAAAGAAACAAAAACTTTTTAGACATTAGAGCAGAAAAAGAGAGAGAAAGGAGAACGCGAGAGATGCGCGAGCAGGCGTTACCTTCTGAAAATGATCGTCAATCTTATCTGTAAAAACTTTTCTACCTTTTTAATTAATTTTTGTTTAATGTTAAAATAAAATAGAAGATAGACCAACGTCTTGGACCCCTTGTTGTCTCCCACAAATTATGGGGGCTCGGCCGGGATCAAGGGATCGATAAACTTTCGATTTTGAACCAAAGTCTGGACAATGAACAACAGCGTCCGTGAAGGAGACGCTCCGCCATTTTTCGAAAACTTCGTTCAACCTGTGTAGAGGTTAAATTTTTCAACTTCATTCCGCCTGTGTAGAGGTCGGAACAAATAACAAAATAACCTGTGTAGAGGTTTATTTTCAACGAACCATCGACAAATATTCCGCCTGTGTAGAGGTTGGAAAACCCATCGACGAAAATCCCGCCTGTGTAGAGGTTGGAACTAATTCAGTGTGAATAATCCGCCTGTGTAGAGGCCGGAACTACAATTTCAACTATATTACTTGCGAAGAGGTGAAATCAGTGGAATCGAAATTTTTCTTCATTGGATACATCGTACGTGCGAGCAACAAGGGAGCCAGAAAAAAAAAAAAAAATGTAGGATCTTTCCATTTCTAAAATGTATAAAAACGCTCTTAAAGAGGATTTCATAAGAGTTGTTGAGGAGCTAAACGGTACTGTAGAGAATACTGACACTATAGTTAAACTAAAGACTAAAATTGAGAACAGTAGTACATTTGAAAGTGATCCAGATTTCGTTAAAATTTTAATTCAAAACTGTATAGATGAGAGGGTATCGCGAAACAAAAGAGAAGTAACTTCAGGAAAACAGAAAATTGAGCTCGCGAAACTAGAGTTAGCACAGTTAGAAAAAGAAGTCGAACTTCAAAGGGTTAAAAATAAAGCATTAAGTTTAAATCCTGCAGCTAAATTCGAAGAGAAACAGTTCAAAACTTTAAATAAGGAAACCGCAACCCATATTGGCATTCGAGAAGCAGAAGATTGGTTTAGGCCTATTGATTTAGCTAAAGAGTGTGATATTTATATTTCATCTAGAAGCGGATCACATAAAGAAATTCCTATTACTTATGGATATACCCAAGACCCCTTTAAAAATAGATCACAAAACTTTAAACCAAAGATTAAAGAGAACTATCCTCAATATCTTGAAAGAGAAAATAAAAATTGCTACATATGCGGTGATTCATCTCATTGCGCAAGAGACTGTGAGAAGCGTTTTAAACCTAAAGAATCTAATGACCACATCCATAATAGAATAAATGTGAATACTTTGAAAATCGAGAGCGAAAAACAAAATAGCGAAGAATGCGCAAATCTTCAATACGTAAGCATTTTTGTGGAAAATCAGCCCGTAACAGCATTGATTGATTCAGGTTGCCAGATCCCAGTTTTAAATTCCTCACTAATTAGAGTGCAAACACCTTCCGAAGAAATCATAACATTAAGTTCATGTTTTGGCGAACAGCGTATGGTAGAAGTTAAACCCATAAATATTTCTCTTAATCAACACTCTCCTAGCTTAAGTGTTGGAACGGCAATATCACCGACCTTGACCGAAGAATTTATTATACATCCCAGTGTATATGCTGAAATAGAGAAACTAGGCCACGCAAAGAGCGATGTTTTATTGAATGAAAGTGAATCCTCTTTAGGTGCTCATGCTTATGCTTATTCAAGTGTTTCTTTTCCAAATGTTTCTGTTTCAAATGTGATAAAAAACTGTAGTTATGATTTGCCATGTGTTAAGAACTTTAATACTAGAAATGATTCGAGTTCTCTAATTAAGGATTATAAATGTAATAAAATTAAGATTACTAAGTTAAAATTGAGTATTGTAAGAGAAAAATGTTCTGATATAGTATTGTGTAAGAAAGCCAATGGTGCCATGAAAACGAGTTCCGTGGAATTCATCTCCCGCTCACCTACCCCTTCACCTATGGAACGTAAATATAGACGGTTTGTGTTGCTCCGGAAAATTTTTCAGCCTTGGCAGTGGAAGCGAAGGAAAAAGAGAAATCGTTTTGAACAGACGTCCAGAACTCTACAGAGGAAAATATCGATGCGTTCAACCAAAGATCAACTTGTTGAAAAAGATGTTCTTATGCCGGTGAAACACAATGTTTTCCTGTGGAACCTTCCGGATGTCGAAGAGGTGTCTTCACATGATGGAGAAACTGTCTAGTTCAGAAAAATTTTGATATGTTTAATCTCTATATAATTGTCGTATAGTCCTTGTCTGTTCCGTTTTTTTTTTGTATGTTTCAGATTCTCCTCTGGTCTCCATGGAAATACCGCTGCGGACAGCGTACGGTCAGGCTGGCCGTTGTGGCATGCAGCCAAAACCAAGCAGTCTTCGCGCGCAGGCGCATCAAAGTAAAAGCAGAACTGAAACTGTCGAACTAGTGAAAGAAACAAAAACTTTTAGACATTAGAGCAGAAAAAGAGAGAGAAAGGAGAACGCGAGAGGTGCGCGAGCAGGCGTTACCTTCTGAAAATGATCGTCAATCTTATCTGTAAAAACTTTTCTACCTTTTTTAATTAATTTTTGTTTAATGTTAAAATAAAATAGAAGATAGACCAACGTCTTGGACCCCTTGTTGTCTCCCACATATATATATATATATATACATATATATACATATATATGTATATATATATATATACATATACATATATGTATATACACTAGTGTTTGTTGTTAAATACTACTATCTGAATTAACAATAAAATAATAAGTAAATGTCTCAACATATTTATCATGATGTTATTAGAAGTATTTTTTTAATTCTTTCTTCTTTTCGTGAAGGGCTAGTATTTAAAACATCTCAAATATTTTTTCCCTATCCCTGCAATGTAATACACAAATGATATTCCCAAAACAATCCTGAAATATAATTTGTTAAGTGTGATACGGAATTCCTAATCGAATTAGATACACGTAACAATTAAAACAATTTAAATGTCTCGAGTGATTTTCGAAAAAAAAATTCACGGACAAGTTAAACAAAAATATAATGAAGACTAAACTAGGAAATTGCTTTCGATAGAATTTGATTAAATATTGGCAGAGTTGTTAAAGATAAACTTGAACCGCGATTAATTAAGATGTTTAGTTTACTAATAAAGAGCAAATGTTTACACGAAGGTAAAATATTTTCATATTAAAATCCAATGCACTATAAGTTGGCATAGTTAATAATGTAGGTCTCTAAAGATCACCTATGTTTATAGAATAAATTGACAGATGGATGGTATTATGTGGATGTAAGTTTCATAAAAAATTATATTTGATTTTGTGGATCAAATAAAAACCATTTTTTTTAATTACTCATCAAGATAAAAGAACTGGAGTAAAATTGATGGGGAAAAAATGAGAGAGTTTAAAAATTATTTTACCTGTTTTAAAATAATGTAAATACGTCTGCTAAATAACAGATTGTCTTCAGAAGTATCAGCTTTTAACTAGCAACAACTATCTTTTTACTTAGCATATGGTTGTAGGAACGATAATGTTAATTTTTTAAAGAACATAAGTAAAATTCGTTAATATGTATTTAAAATGATGGAATCTGTAACAGTAATATACTTAAAATATAAATTCATAACAAAGAAAATTTAAAGCAACTAAACACGTAACAGTGAAATTCATAATAATAAATTTCTTAAAAAAATTAAATTTATAATAATGAAAGTCTCAACAATGTTCTTCAAAATAATGAAATAAAATAGCAATGAAATCCACAACGAAATTCTGATTTCATTGCAGAAAACGCAACGATATATAATTTCTCTCTCTAAGGCATATCCTCTCTTAAGGTATCGACTACTTATGGAACCGTGATTTTACAAAAGCGTACAAATGGATAATATTTATGATATTTCGTGTCACCTAGATTAGAATATGTGTATAAAATTGTTTAAGGAGTGTTGGAAAGCTAAAATCATATTTTTTTGACAAATTAAGATTTTTACATTTTGAAATTGTATAGATTTCAACCTTTCTAAAAATACCTTACTTTAACCTCTTGAGTAGTTAGAAGCCCATAAAACCTATTTTTAAATAATCGTTCAAACTGGGCCACGTCCTTTTGAATGGCGAAAAAAGTAAACACAGTACTTCGTTTTTGATTAAAAGTTAAACGTCTGATATAAAGCAAAAGATGTATCTTTTATTGTAAATTGAGCCTTTTATTTTTTTTATTTCCTAGCCAATTAGAAGTCTCACTGCATACATTAAAATCAATTTATCTTAAAATGTAAATTTTGATATTTAATGCATCTTTTTTCAGAAACTATTGTTCATAGCTATGCAATTTTTTATGATATATTTAGAATGATGACTAATATAGGTATACTGAGTGAGCTTTTTGTAAAAAACTCAAAAATGTGTTTTTTATAAATTTTTTTATGCAAAAAATGGGTCGAATTTCGCAATGTTTGATAAAATATTTCATAAATTATTAAAAAATTCAAAATTAGCTAAAAGCTCATTTCACTATAACGAGAAAGGTTTACTTTAATTGTATAAAAAGTTTTTATCAAGTACATACAACAAATTTTCTGAAAATTATAATTTAGAATACAGCCAATTTAACATTGTCACTATATAGGGTGTTTTTTAGAGGTATAGAACTTTAAATTGCAATAAAACAACGATGTATTATTCGATTGGCAAGATTTTTTTTTATTCGAAAGATAATCTTGTGGCATTACATTTTAAATATGATCAAGCAAGGCGTAGATTCATCGAATGGGCCCAAAACGAGATTGCCGTTGTTCCCGATTTTCATAAGCGAATTTTGGTTAGCGATGAAGCGCACTTCTGGTTGAATGGCTACGTCAACAAACAAAACTGCCGCATTTGGAGTGAAGCTAATCCACGATGTATGTCGAAACACCGTTACATCCAGAAAAACTGACTTTTTGGTGCGCTTTATGGGCTGGGGTGCGCTTTATGGGAATCCTTCTTCAAAAACGATGAAGGCCACAGCGTTACAGTCAATGGTGATCGGTATAGAGCCATGGTTACTAACTTTTTCATTCCTGAATTGAACAATCATGATATCCAGGAGCTGTGGTCACAACAAGAAGGCGCAACACGTCACACAGCTCGTACCACAATCGATTTATTGAAAGACACGTTTGGTCACCGCCTAATTTCACGTTTTGGACCTGTGAATTGGCCTCCAAGATCTTGTGATTTAACACCGCTAGATTTTTTTTTGTGGGGCTATGTAAAGTCATTGGTCTATGCGGATAAGCCACAAACGCTTAACCATTTGGAAGACAACATTCGCCGTGTTATTGCCGATATTCGGCCACAAATGTTGGAAAAAGTAATCGAAAATTGGACGTCCAGATTGTACTACATCCGAGCCAGCCGTGGCAGTCCTATGCCAGAAATCATATTTAAAATGTAATGCCACAAGATTATCTTTCGAATAAAAAAAATCATGTCAATCGAATAATACATCGTTGTTTTATTGCAATTTAAAGTTCTATACCTCTAAAAAAACCCTATATATAGAAACAGAGGTTTCCAACTCATGTTAAGGAAGTTATGACAAAAAAATTTATTTAAATGCAATATTTTGGTAAAAATTTATCATAGAATAGTCTATTTTCAAAACGTTCTCTTTTTAAAATAAAATACTTCTTTAAAAATAATATTTTTTGGATATAAAGTAAAAACTTCTCCAGAGTGACTGAACTAAGATTTTTCAAAATTTCATGTTATTTTCAGAGTTACTACCAATTGAAATATTATTATCGGCATTTTTTCTTAACATTTTTCCCTTCTGTTGTACTAAAATATGGATAAATCCACTTCTATGATTTAAACATTTCAAAAAAATCCTAGTTCAGGCTCTGTGCAGAGGTCTGAGCTAAATACAGGAAAAAAAATTTGTAGAAGAATTTTTCAAAAAAGGAGAATGTCTTGAAAATTGGTCATTCCATGTTAATTTTTTGTAAAAATATTGTATTTAAGCAATTTTTTATATTACTATTCTTAAAGAAATTTTATACACGTTTTCTAATCTAAGTGACACTAAATATCATAAGTATTATCCATTTATTCGCTTTTCAAAATGACGGTTCTGAACGTAGTCCGATACCTTAACTCGAGTTATCTTGCATCCAGCCAAATTGGCACTTCAGGCTATAACAACGCCTTATTCAAAAGGAAAGCCACTACGGAATAACAATAAATAGGCAGCGGTGTAGATGAAAGTAAAGGATTGTAGTTGGTTGTGGAAGATATAGACACATTCATTCTTTAAAAAATTAAAACGCCTAAGCACACGAAACGAAATATCCGATGATAAATAATCGATTAAATTTTTAACCCTTTGAACGGTCAGTTTTTTTGCCCAAAATGTTCCAAAGAAGGCACAATGTTTTATTGCATGTATAACTTAGCATTATACTTTACAGAATGCGAAAATAGAAGAATTTTGTGTTAATATTCAATTTTAAAGTTTTCACAATATTTGCTATTTTAAAAATGTGGAACGTAAAACTAATAAATGCTTACTTTTTAATTTACATTCTGCGTACTATGACGAATGTTTCATATACTCGTATGCTAAAATAATTTATTTCATGCTTACAAAAGTTTTCACGTTCGTGCCTCTTTTTCTAACAGTTCAGGATTGTCTGTGCGCATATATAAATGCACACGCAATTTGAAACATCGTGTGATATATTGTAATAAGGGCTGAGATAATATCGGCAATTTTTGCATTATTTTTCCGCTTTCATTTATTCTCAAACATCAAAATACCCATTTTCTTTCCAATCCCAGTTCTTTATCGAATATTTTGAAGAATCTTAATTTCTGCCTTTAAAGAAAAAAATTCTCACCTTCACCACAAAGGAAATCCCGGTTGAGAAGTATATCTGAGCCATGAACATACTGCATCTCCTAAAAATACTAGCACTAATGATCTTACTGTAAGAATTAAAAATACATGCTAATCAAAGATAGAAAAAAGAAAATATTAGGAAACGTACGCACATCAATTGTTGGAAACCTATACGTTGTTTGGGTAATTCAGTCATTGGATTAATCCAGCGTTTCTCAAACTGTGGGCGCATTCCCCTTGGGGGGCGTAACAACTGTACAAGGGGGGTGCGAGCATATTGAAAAGTTGAAAATAGAAGATTATTTTTTAAAAAAAATAATTTACTGAAAGCAAACAAACAAAATACATTCTGACGCAACAAAAAATAAAATACTCATTTACACTGATATATTGTACTTATAAATATATCAGTGCTATACAATGTATTTTATAATTAATTTAACAATACTAAATCAAGAACAAGTTTAATAAGTACCAGTGACCCCATGGGATTGCCACACATAAAATTATACACAAAAAGTAACAATTATCTTGATAATTTGTGCAGTTTATAATAAATCCTTTAACTGCCAAATCAAAGTTACGCTGTTCGCTTCCCAATGCCAAACGTTTTCCACGTAGGTGCGCTTATAAAATATATTAGAGAGGGGGAGGAGGAATAAAGAAGGAAATAGTTTGAAATAAGTAAATCCTTCGCAAACATTGTCAAGGTACTTGTATTACACATTCCAAATCCTTCGAAAATTTTATGAATAACAGTGCACAGAAAAGATCATTCTTCGGAAAGACGTATATTTACGTCAGGGGAAATTAATGCTTTGGTTGAGCGAGATGTTTTTATAGGCCGATGGTACTTTAGAGTTTACAGTCGTATCGTAGTTTTAGCATCAAAGTATAGTAATATTGAATTCAGTCCATTGTTATTCAATGAGGGAGGCGATGAAAATTATGTTTGAATACTGAGTCCCGAATATTGAAACTTTGAGAAACACTGGTTTAATCCAAATGTCTTCATATCCTACACAGCTGCAGATAGAATTTCTTCCAAAAACGAAGTGTGTATATTTAAGAAAACGAACCTCAACAATAACCAATAAAAAATTTAACCATCATTTCGTTCTATTATTGTTCCTCAATTTACCAAATAAAAAATTTCTTTCACTATTTACTTTGGAAAAAGAGATTTTGATATTTTCTACCGTTTAGCGGAAATAACAGGAAATCTTATTCTGAAATGTCTCAGCTGCTATTTGGAGTGCTCCATCAATCTTTGAAATGTCACTTCTGGAAGGGCACTGATAATAGAGGACTGTCTCTCCTATGGAATAAAAATAGTCCTTTATGATGAATGAATCCAGAAATATATAATCCTGTTTCTTCTTTCCCAACAATCTTCAATACCGAAAAGCCGATTCAAAGAATACGTGAAGGGTATATTTACTTTTTTGGAGGGAGTGCGTGTTTAATGTGTCATCATCACCTCTGTTTGTGTGAAGAGTTTTAGGAAGTCGATTTTGTTTTCTTGACAAAAATGTATTTAAACTTCCAAGTAAATTTATAGTAAAAATATGACTTTTAATGTATACTTAGCGAGTGTTAGGATATATATATATATATATATATATATATATATATATTAGCTGTCCTAAGTCAGCAATGTTTATAATACTGCAGCATCCATCTTATAATTTTTAATCTAGTGTCCTTCATTGTATGTTCTCTTTACTTTCTCTGTGTTTTTTTCGAATGGGACTGGTGAATGTTTATCTCTTGTCTGTAGATAATTAGACTATATATATATATATATATATATATATATATATATATATATTAATATTAATTTAGTCATTCCTGTATTAAAATAGGAATAATTAATGACACTTAACTTCGTTTCTATGACTCGTAATGCGAAATCATAGAGCGTTTCATGAAAAATTTCTAAGCTGAAAATATTTGAAACTTTTTCAGGATAATAGTTCGGGGATTGACTTATACACAGACCCGCTAATATAGAAAGCATAAGGGTAAGCTTTTTTCATTTTGAATTAATATTTCGACCATGAAGACTAAAACCCCTTTTTTTAACAAAATGAAAGAAAATTTTTTAGTTTGTTTTTCTTCTTTATTTTTCAATTATTATCAGTAGGTGTAGGCATATCGTAACTCCTACTTACTCGTATTAAAAAAAACGTTACCTTTTTTTCAATATTTTTTCTAAACTGTAAGGTCTATTCAGAAAGTATCTAACCTTTAGAAAGAAAAATATCTTTGTAACTTTGCGGAATAAGGATTCAATCAAATTCAAAGTAGGTCCCTTACGCCGTCATATACTTAGCCCAGCATTTCTTCCATTTCCGCTAACACTTTGAAATGCTACTTTTGGAATGATTTTCAACTCCCCCATCGCGTTCTGTATTATTTCATCTTAAATCTGAATCGGGATCCTTTCAATGGCATTTTAATGTCGGGAACCACCAGTAGACACAAAAACCCAGATTCTAGGGTGGCAGGGTCCTGTAGGTCATGTGCAACTACAAGACACACATTTTCAGTTCCTCCGACACAAACTTAGGGACAAATTTCACTGCTATGTGCACAATCACACGAAATTGCATGTGTAGAGCCTGTACTGATCTCAAATTGCTCAACAGTCTTCCGTATGGTTAAGCGACGATCTTTCATTATCAGACTTTCCACCATTTCAATAACAGTCGCATTTAAAACGGTTTGTAGACTCCCAGTACACTGGTCACTCTCTGAGAACGTGCGGCCATTTTTGTGTGTGTGTGAATCGGTTAAACCCCTCCTTAATTTGTGTGACTTCCATAGTATCGTCTTCATACACTTGTCGAATATTACCATATGTTTCATTTAGAAAATCACCAAGCTTTGACAAAAGATTGAAGAAGTACCTCTGCTCAAATCGTTGTCATATTTAGAGATATATAACTCCTACAAACACATATAACAGCCCATCATTCGATTGTTTAAAGGAAACGACAGGTAAACTGAACGTTGCCGTTTTAGAATCTCGATTGTACGCAAGAAGATTCAAAATCGGACATTTTTTGAACAGACTGTGTACATTTTATCAATGCTGAAAAGCTAGAAAATTCACCTGAAAATGCAGAATGATTTCGCATGATGATATAAGTGTATTTCAATTTTCATTCCTTGGAGAAACACTACGCGCTTTGCAGACACGGTTTTCCTTCAAGATATATAATATCACATAAAATTCGATCAGATCATGAAATTGCGTCAGAATTCTACTTACAGCTCCTTTAGTCTTCAAGATGTAAGTTTTGACAGTATTCTAAAATCCGCTGAATTCCGTTAAAATAAGAATACATCCTTTAGCGTGAGGGAACTTTCTTTTCCTTTTTTGAAGCAGAACAAAAAGGGCATTCGATGTGACGAAATATAAATGTTATATAGACTTTCCTTTTAAAACCCATCAATGTTTAGAATGCCATTCATATTTGAATAAATTCATCCAGAAAAAAATCGCCTGAAGAAAGTTCCAAAGATTTAACTGTGTAAGTAAGCTTGATTTCAATACATTTTATTCACATTTTTAAATATAGAAATTTTATATGCTTAAATTGTGCTACGTAAAAAAAAAACACAAACACAATGTTTTTAGCATACTTAGCTAATGCATCTTATCTTTTTGCATTTAATTTAATAAAATTATAAAAACAATATAAAATTGCATCTTAATTAAAGTATTACTCAAAGAAGGTTCTAATTATAAAGTTCCATAACTCACATTGTTTTCAATGAATACATTGTAAGTACTTCATGAATTCTTTATCTTGAAAGGTTTGAATTATCTGTTTATTTATTTTTTGTTGTTGTTTACTCTTGTTTATTTTTTCGATGTGACATCTGATTAGATGTTATACCTAATTTACTTCATTAACATTGTTAATTTTAGTTTTGAATCCGTCGTTTCTTTAAATTCTTGGCTATGCAATGCGAATAACCTCAAAAATTCAAAAAGTAAATTTTAAGTGCTATCGCAAAAAAATTAGAATTTACTTGAACACTGGTTTTATTGTAATGTATATATATATATTTGGGAACTGTTCGCATCATCATCGAACCGTTTGTTGTAAAAAAACATTGTTTTATTTGTATCAAAAATTTGGAATGATACTCATAACCATATGAATAAAATATTCAAATTTTGAATCAAACAAATAAAGTCTGATCACGGATAAGAGAGAATATAATCTCTCATGAGATTATATTATTATTAATCATTTTCTTTAAACATTAATAAATAATTAAATATATAATTCGGGCTTCAAAAACTATTTTTACCTTCAAAAGCACTATGTAGCTAGTCAAATGGTTAGGCTATTTTTCCCACATGCACTTTAGTAAGAACTGAGAAACTTTCAACTATAAAGAATTGTTTAGTATTTAGTATCCGGTTGGAGTACATTTAAAAATGTAAGAAAACATCATTAACAGCCTGCCATATTGCCTTTTAACCTATAAAAAAAATTTAATTTAAATATTTGTATTATAATGAATTCTCATAGTAAACTTTTTTTTGTATCTCATTCCCATTTCATCTTAGTAAAATTTATTATAAAAATAAAACTTTCAGAACTATATATAACTTGAGCCAGTTTGAGAAGTTAAAAAAGTTCCGATGAATATTATTGGTTGAAAGATCTACGAATTTTAACACTTTTTCAAATGATTTCATGCTTCTGTTTTTCTCATACATCTACATTAAACTGTTGATGACAATGATTAATGTGCTTTAGAAAATAGGGAAATGTTTCACAACAATTTCTGAGAAACAATTTTAGATTGATACAAAATAACATACTTTTTTTGTTTCGTATACTTGTAAATATCTATGGCTAAAATACCTGTGAATTAGTTAATTTACAATTTTGATAATAGGACAACGCATTTCAAAATGTGATCAGAAAAAAAATTACAGATTTTAGTTGAAGCTATTGTGTGTAAGCTAACTACTTAAAAGTAACATTTTTTTGTAGATAGTTCAAATTAAATATTTCGCAATTAATGAAGAAAATGATTTAAATAATAATTTTAAAGCAACTATTTCAAAATAAAACAACGTATACAAGATGTAATCCATTATTTCGATGCAATCAAACGATCAGAAACTTTTAAATGGAACTATTTTTTTATGTCATTTTAACGTTGAGACATATTTTCCAAAGTTTTATATTGTTCCGAATTTTTTTTTCAAAATTACAGTGTGTGTTTCTATGACTATACATTTTCATCAGATAGGGTATCATTAGTAATTTAACATGAAGTAAGTTAAATAAATATTTATGTAATTTTCAATATTTTGTTCCACAAAATATGGTTAACTTTCTAACCATAACCAGTAACCAAAATTTAGAATTAACTTTTGAATGTTTGCCTTGTATAGACATTAATGATTAGTTTTTCACCTTAATTTAATTACTGAAAAATTTAGATCGACGAAAAGGCTTTTCTTATCATAAAGTTTGATATCTCTTTGATCTTAGCTTAAGTTTTTTTTAAAAAAAAATTTATAATATCAAATAATTATAAATATCGAAATAGACAAGCTCAAAACAAAAGAAGAATAAAATAATATTTAACAATATAAAAAACAACTTTTATGTAAAATGTTTAAATGCATTGCCATAATAAAACTGTTTCGTTGGTTATCAAATAATTTCATTCTGTTCAATAGTCCATCTAAAGGTGACGCGTACAAAACTTTTACAAGAAAATTCATATCTGAACAAAAATATTGCTTATATAGAGTGTTTTTTTTCCAGGTATAAAAGTTTAAGTTGGCATTACTTTCCAAGATGGCGACCAATTTAACAGCTGTCAAGTGATTTATTCTCAGTTTAGTTTGGCAATTCATCAAAACCATCATCAAGCAAGGCGTAGATTCGTCGAATGGGCCCAAAACAATATTGCCGTTGTTCCCGATTTTCATAAGCGAATTTTGTTTAGAGATGAAGCGCACTTCTGGATGAATGGCTACGTCAACAAACAAAACTGCCGCATTTGGAGTGAAGCTAATCCACAAGTGTATGTCGAAACATCGTTACATCCAGAAAAACTGACTGTTTGGTGCGCTTTATGGGCTGGTGGAATCAATGGTCCGTACTTCTTCAAAAACGATGAAGGCCACAACGTTACAGTCAATGGTGATCGGTATAGAGCCATGATTACTAACTTTTTCATTCCTGAATTGAACAATCATGATGTCCAGGAGCTGTGGTTCCAACAAGACGGCGCAACATGTCACACAGCTCGTGCCACAATCGATTTATTGAAAGACACGTTTGGTGACCGCCTAATTTCACGTTTTGGACCTATGAATTGGCCTCCAAGATTTTGTGATTTAACACCGCTAGACTATTTTTTGTGGGGCCATGTAAAGGCATTGGTCTATGCGGATAGCCACAAACGCTTGACCATTTGGAAGGCAATATTCGCCGTGTTATTGCCGATATACGGCCACAAATGATGGAAAATGTCATCGAAAATTGGACGTCCAGATTGGACTACATCCGAGCCAGCCGTGGCAGTCCTATGCCAGAAATCATATTTAAAATGTAATGCCAGAAGATTATCTTTCGAATAAAAAAATCATGTCAATCGAATAATACATCGTTGTTTTATTGCAATTTAAAGTTCTATACCTCTAAAAAAACACTCTTTACTAAAAAGACTTCGAGAAAAATTAGGAAACAAAAGCCAGAATTGGGAAGTGATGGATGGTTGTTGCACCAGCTGACACGGACCTATCTGTTAAGCAGTTTCTGGCCAGAAAAAATATTATTGTGATGGGCAATCTTCCTTATTTACCTGATTTGGCCTCATACGACTTTTTTATTTTTATTTCCTACAGTTAAATCTTGCTTAAGGTATCCGACTACGTTCGGAACCGCGATTTTAAAACAGCGCATAAATGGATAATATTCCTGATTTTTAGTGTCACTTAGATAAGAATTTATGCATAAAATTATTTTAAGGACATTTTGAAAAAAAAATATTATTTAAATACAATATCTTGGCAAAAAAAAAAAATTTTTTCAAAATGTTCTTTTGTGAAAAATGCTTCTATTATAATAATATTTTGTCTGTATTTAGTTCACACCTCTCTACAGAGTATCAACTAGAATTTTTTAAATATATAACTTGGGATGGGTTTATTCATATTTTACGACAACACGGGGGTGGGGGACAATTTTAAGGAAAAACGCCAATAATTATTTCAATTGGTGGTAACTCTGAAAATAATGTGAATTTTTCACAAATTCTAGTTGAGTCTCTGTAGAGAGGTCTGAGCTATATACAGGCAAAATATTATTATAATAGAACCATTTTTCACAAAAGGAGAACATTTGGAAAAAAAGATTATTTTAAATTTATTTTTAGCCGAAACATTGTGTTTAAATAATTTTTTTGTCAAAATGTTCTTAAAAAAATTTTATACATGTATTCTAATCTAAGTGACACTAAATACCATGAAAATTATCCATTTATGTGCTTTTTTAAAATCACGGTTCCGAAAGTAGTCGGACACCTTAAAGGAAACCCATTTTACCTCATTTCAAGAGGTTTACGCAAAACAACGGAGAATCTTATGAAAAGTTTTCCAAAAACCTAATATCAGAACTGTTACCAGCATTGGGAGCACCTAATTCAGAAGTGTGTGAATGCTGAAGGAAACTACTTTGAAGTTGATAACGTCATGGAGAACTGATTCTGTGCGTACAACGATTTGTTGGACCAATAGAGTTTTTTTGTGTCACACCTCGTATATCTTTCTGGTGTTGTATTTCGAAATAAATAAGAGAAACTTGGAAAAAAAAGTTTATTTTAAAGAAATTATTTCAAACGTTTTGTGAAATTAAGATATTCTTATTGAACTCCAAATATTGATATGTTTTCTGATCAAAACTGATTAAGTCAGATGAAACTTTTAACATTAATTATTACTTGAGGATAATATTAGGTTGGGTAAAAAGAAATCCATTATTTTTATATGAAATTCAAAACTTTATTTAACATGCTTTGGATTGCTCGATTTGGATCAAATATGCACCATTTTGTTACATAATTTGTTGCAATTTGAAAAGTAGCTTCATAATGCCTCTCTAATAGAAGTATTGGTATTTATTGGCGAAAAACTATAATAATCGATTTTTATAACCTTCTCTTGATACCAATTTCTTATCACTCAGGAAGTTCTGCACTGCGAGAAAAAGGTGGTAATCGTTTGGTGCCAGGTCCGGACTATATGATGGATGTATTAAAACTTCCCAACCTAGCTCCCAGAGCTTCTGTCGATTCACTACAGACGCGTGTGGCCTGGCGTTGTTCCGATAGAAAACAAAACATCTTCTGTTGGCCAATTCTGGCCGTTTCTGTTCAATTGCTAGCTTCAAAGGTCCAGTTGTTGACAGTAGAGATCTGAATTTAGTGTTTGGCCATACGGAAGCAACTCATAATAAATTATTCCTTTCCAGTTTCACCAAATACACAGTAGAACCTTCCTGGCCATTAGTCCTGGTTTGGCCACCGTTTAAGCTGCTTCACCACGCTTTGACCACCATCGTTTTCGCACAATATTGTCGCATATGACCCATTTCTCATCCCCAGTCACCATCCGCCTAAGAAATGGGTCTATTTCATTCCGTTTGGTCAAGGCTTCGCAGATGGAAATTCGATGCATCTTTTTTTTGTGTTAATTGGTGTGGCACCGAAACATCGAGCTTCTTTTTGAATCCAACTTTGAGCAAATGGTTTAAAAGGATTTTATGGTCAATCTTTAAATCTTGGGCGATGCTACGACTACTAACATGCCGGTCAACTTCAGATATTTCTGTGATGTTATCGACATTTTCGACAACGGGCTTGCCTGTGCAAGGTGCCTCTTTAACAATAAAAATTCCTTAACGGAACCGACGAAACCAAAATTGCACATAATTAGCTGTTACAGTATCGGCACCATAAACATCATTCACAATTTCAGCCACCTAGCTTGCATTTTCGCCTTTATTAAAGAAATTCTGTAAAATGTACCGAATTTTCTTTTTAGTGACTTCCATTTTTAACACCCTGTTACTCACAACTGAATGGACCAAACAAAAAACAGTAAAATGACTTTTTAGTGTGAAATGTCACCTTGAAAACGAGCATAAATTTGAAATTGTTTGATTGATTCTTCACGAGATATTGACACTACAGCCATCTACCGAAAAAATAATGGATTTCTTTTTCCCTAACTTAATATAATAAACTTCTCAAATATCAAAGTTTACGGCTGGGTAAAATAGATTATTTTTCAGTTGTAATGATAACAAAATGAATTAGAACTAATGTCAATCTTTTTTATTTAGGATAACTTAAACATGATTATAATTATTAAATTAGTTTTCTTCCTTGAATGGTTTGTCTATAAATGGGAAATTAAATGCCCACATTCTTTCCACAATATTGAGAGGCAAATTTATAAAACATTTACCACGTACAGAAAAATTTAAGTCTTTTAAATTGGAAACAAAAATGTTCTTTTAAAATCTTATGAAATCAGGTGTGCGAGAAATAATATACATACATTCTACATTTACTTAAAGGGTGATTATATTAGAGGTTTTGAAAATTAATAAACAATTGAATTACATGCATTCTTAAAGAAATTCAATTTATTTTACTGTATGGAGTACTAAAGACGCATCCTGACAAAATGCTCGATTAGTAAATTATTTATCTTT
This sequence comes from Trichonephila clavipes, assembly GCA_019973935.1. Classification (NCBI taxonomy): domain Eukaryota; kingdom Metazoa; phylum Arthropoda; class Arachnida; order Araneae; family Nephilidae; genus Trichonephila; species Trichonephila clavipes. Next base: position 95,635 of record BMAU01003824.1, read on the forward strand.
TGTTAAAATCCAAAACTCATCAGTCATACTAATTTTCTCTAAAAAATAGTGTACAAAAAAATTTAAAATGTATTAAACTGGACGAAATTTTAAGAAAATACATGGTCAATAATTTGAATAATGCATATAGAACTATCACCAAAACAAGTAAATTGCAATTCTCTTTATATGTGCGTAACAAAAGAATTTTTAAATATTAATTATTTGTAATAGAAATAAAGACTGGAATGTTAATATTAAATATGTATTGCAATGAATGCAAATTTAAAAATATAAATCATATGACATTCTACAATTTGTTTGTACAGTACACATTTAAAAATGAAATATGTAAATATTATCTTCCGTATAATACAGTTAACTAGTTTAAAAGTTTGCGAGGAGTTATTTTTTTCAGTGCTTGCATTATATAAATACGTTAATTTTTTATTACATTATAATTTTTTAATACAGCTCCTTTTTAGAAACCCATATAAAAGTTAACAAGCTCTACACATATTTTAAAAATCTGCCCCTGACAAATTATAAACAAGTGCATAAAATACCACAAATTCAATGTGCCGAAAATTTTTGGTATAGTAATTTGAGGATATTATTCGCAGATTATGTTATTGCGTAAAATTTGAATATCTTTTACAAACGAATATTTATTAAACTTATAAACAAAAAGATCCAATTAATATGAACTTCTCTTTGAATACATATTAAAAAATCAAATTCAATTCTAAAACTATTTGCGAACTTAAGAACTAAAAGTTCAAAGCAATACAAATCTCAATGAAACCAATTTCCACAATAATAAATTTAATATAATTATTAATTTCCTTTGAATCAATTACTTCCTGTTCGTTTCTCACTATTTCAATAATTCTTTCTGTATCATTTTAATATTAAAATCTCCCCAAGGAACCAACTAAATGAATTCATGCTCTCAGAGAAAATTAATTCTTTTCATTCTAAAGGTGTTTTCGGACGACCTGGCGGGTTAGAGATTCTGTTCAACAAAAGGGGTGCTTTAAATAACCGGAAGTACAAGGGGTGTTCGAGGGAAGGAATGGAAATTTTACGTGAATACATTAATCATTCTCTGGGGATACCATGCCTGGGAGGTATACTAACTCCTCGCTTAAAGTTGCGACGTCAAGCAGAAAGAGCTGTTGGAAAATTTAGAGGAAACTCTCCTTATAGATTACTAAAAACTAAATGGGTAAATATTCATCGGAGTATTTGAATCAATATACATACTATACAATAGTTTAGAAAATTTATATTAATATAAAATACGGAATAAAATTATTAATGCACAAGAAATTTTTGAATTAATTTAAATTTTGATGGCAATGTATGAAATCTGTTTGATTGTTTGAAAAAAAAATCTTTAACGAAATTTAGACTATGATATAATGTTTAAAAGTATGCAAGAAAAACATATGAAAATTTTAAATTAATAATGGAAATATAAACAAAAAGTGGAAAGTAAAGTTTTTTTAATTCGTAACGAAGTTGTAAATATTACTATTCAAGTACTTCTACTAATAATCTTGGGCTAAATATTCTTTATCAGTGATTTTACTTTAAAAACCGGTTTCCTTAGAGATGACTTCATTTTATGTAAATATAACAACTATTTAAGTGGTCTGACTTTGAATATGTGGGTTAATGGTTAATCGAGAATTCAAAGTATTAGAACAGGTGGACAGCTACTAGTGGAGCCATTTTGGAGCAATTTTGAACAGCCAACGTAGAATCCACCAGAAATAGTGGAAGTAAGTAACCTCTTGGAGCTGACGGAGCCATCGGTTTTCGAGAAGGACATAGCAAGGAGCTTCAAATTCAGATAAGTACTTCCGATAATCTAGTTAGCCGATTAATGATTAGTATGTCATATTGCTCCCAGAGTTAAGTTACAAAATTGCATATAACGTAAAGTGCTTAGGATTGAATAAAGATAGCTTATTTTATGAAGACATCTACTTCTTACTCAAACCCTCTCACACCCACGACCTTTGAGCCTCGACTAAGTTTAACATTCGATTTTATAAACCTTCAAAAGAACAATTTAGGAATGATTTAATGTCAATTCCCCAGAGTATTTTTCGAAGTATAAAAAAACGTCCCAAAAATAAAATTTATCGTCTTTTTAAAGAGAAGATGGTATATTAGATAAACAAAAGCAATCATTTTTAGAAACCAAATCGGTTGCTGGCTAAGCATCAGAAAGGAAGCCAACGTAGGAAGAATGACACATACGTAAAGCGCCAGAAAAGAGGTTCTAGCAATTCACCAGTGTGACCGTGATTATTTGAGTACAAATCACGATGGCAGACAGATGTGGTCCGTACAGAATATGTGTCCGTACAGATGTGTGATTTCGTGCAGAAGAAAGGCTTTTATTCAGTACGAAAAACACTTAGTCAACCACATCTCTCATCAAAAGGTTGGTTACTAGTTTTGTATGTTTAGTGAAGAAAAGCAGACTGTGGAGGTTGAAGATTGAAGTGGACATCCCTCCACATTCCCGAATGAAAACGACATTGCCCCGACTCTATAACAATTCATTGTATTGCAGGATACTGAATTTCACCAGGATGGTTTCTTCAAACTGATTGCAAGCTACAATTATCTCAATGTCAGTGGCTACTAAGTCGAAAATTAGTGTAAGGTGTAGTGTTTATGATATTTTGATGTACTTTTCTTTGACCATAATGTTTCCGTTCGAAAAAAATGACGAAAATTATCCTTGGAACTTCCTCCGTATCATCGAAACGAACATGTCTCGCTTATGTAAAAAGTAGAATATATTTTAAATTAAACCTTTTTCAAGTGTATAAACTATTCGCAACAAAATAAGTTAGAAAAGAATAACAATACAAATGTTTATTAATGTAGGTAAAATCTTAATGAATAATATAATCTGCATTAATAATGTTAAACTTGACTCTTCTTAATTTGAAATATTTTACTACAATCACTAAAGGCAGCAATTCCCCCGAATCATAATAGGAATTTATTTTTATTTCTAATATCGAAATGATGCAATCGTATGTATCATTTCAAAATTTAAAATTTGTATAAAAATGAAATTTAAGCATTTGTTATAAAATTGTTTGGTTCATATTGTTCATTAAAATGTTCTTTAAGTAAAACCCTTTTGCAGAAAAATGCAATAACAACTTCAACGTTTAAGACAATTAACTTTCTAAATGCAATTTATTAGTTTTCCGTGTCAGATAGTATTGTATGACATCTAAATAACTACAAATTTCTATAACGGCATAATGCATCATTACAATTATTTAAGGTATCCGACTACGTTTGGAACCGTGATTTTAAAAAAGCGTATAAATGGATCATTTTCATGATATTTAGTGTCACTCATATTAGAATACATACATAAAATTGTTTTATGGACATTTTGACAAAAAAATATATTTAAATATAATATTTTGTCAAAAAAATAACTTGGAATTATCTTTTTTCCAAATGTTCTACTTTGTGAAAAATGGTTCTATTATAATAATATTTTGCCTGTACATAGCTCAAACCTCTCTAAAGAGGCTCAAATAGAATTTTTGAAAAATTCACATTATTTTCAGAGTTACTACCAATTGAAATAATTTTTCGCGTTTTTTTTCTTAAAATTGCTCCCCTCTGTTGTCGCATATGAAGTATTGAAGAATCCTTATCATGGGAAGAACATGAAGAAGGTGTTACTCGAATTATATATCATATTTGCCAGATAAGCGTTGATGTGCAAGTTGTACGCTGCTCAGACTCCGATATCCTGATTACATTTCTTGGCAATATTGATCATATGAATGCATCTTTGAAGCCTTGGATCCAATGAGGTGTAAGAAACCATGAACGTCTAATAAGAATCAATGATTTATAACAAGGATTTGGTATTTCTTTATAGAAAGCTCTACCATGTTTCAACACAATAACAGGGTGCGATTACATACCAGCATTTTTTCGGAAAGGTAAACTAAGGCCTTTCGAAAAATGCTGTTGAGTACCAGTTAACCTGTCAAACGATGAAGATGAACTTGAAAGTACATTTGACACATTGGAAAAATTCATATGCCATATGTATGGGGTGCCTAACTCTTCATATGTTAATGTGTGATGTTCACTTCTATCTATCGTTCAAACCTTATCAATCGAAAAATTTCGAGGATAATTTCGAAAAGAAATGTAGAAGCTTCGATTCGTCGAGCTTACCACCATGTAAAGCTGAATTATATCAGCATTTATTGCGAGTGCGATATGTGACAAAGTTTTAGCAAAATGCTCATTTAAAAACACCATCATCTTTATCACCGTTAGATTCCAGGTGCATCATTAATGATGATAAATACGATTTCATTTGGTTTTCTGGGGGGCAATTTCCATCATCTGTAGCTGACATTATCATAAAAAGTAAAGTATTATTTATAATATAATAAATCGAAAGAGTAAATTATTATTTAAACCATGATGACCTTATAATGATTTTTTTTTTGCTCCAGACTACTAGAAATACAAAACACAATAATGATAATGATGATGATATTGATAATAATGGGAGCATGATGTTGACTTTGGAAATGAGTTTCTTGTAACACTATTACGGAATGAAAACACATATTTCAGGGGATTTCAGGGGAAAATAGTTTCTGATTATCTAAACATAATATCTATAAATAGAAATTAGAATTATTTGTTATTGTATCAATGTCAATTCTTCCTCTGTCTTTTATAAAATCATTTTATTCAGATAAAATTAAATTTATGTGATATTTAAAAAGCGATATTTTCCCTTTTGTTAAAAATACTTTAATCAGCTAATTATTACTTTTTAATAAGAATTTAAAATTAATTTTTACTATACTCATCATCAAAGACATAAAAATAAAAAAGTTCTTCCGAATACTTTAAATAGTCTAACGTTTTCCAGCATTTATAGGTTTTAGTCTTTGGACAGTACTGCGTGCGTTATAGCAGTTTCTAATTCATATACACCATGTTAAGGAAAAGTTGTCTACTACGAAATTTGTAATGATTAGAACAGTCTAAATTTATGTAAACAGTATATGATAAATTAAACCAAATTTATTATATTTCAATAGTTTTTAAAAGTAAAAAGTAGCTTAAACTAAACTAATTGGATTTTTTTTATTTTATTTAAGAACCTCTTTACTCAGTTTTTTGAAAGAAGAATTTTACATTTCTCTCCGTAAAAAAACAAAAATAATAGTTAATTTAAACAAAATTTCAGCGTTAGCAAATAACTCTTATAATGTAATTATTCATGTACACTAAAATGTCAATGTCATGGGGAACTAGCGAATCTACATCATAGAGACATTCCTTTTTGCCGGAGAAATACAGCAGATTGAAGTACAATTGAATGAAAAAATTGCCGAAATTACCCAGAAGTACTATGACATGCTACCTCTATAACTGTTCATACTTGCGAGAGCGGCACCAGTGAGAAATTTTCTGCATGAAATAACTTTCCGATATAAGTTCGATATATACTCGATGGAATTCATGTATGGTGATCTAAATGGCCCAAATCATCATCAGGAATTAACCAAATGGTTCTACAAAACAATCGTGAATAACTGTGACTCGTGATATGATGCGTTCTCATTCTAGAAAATGCCATCGTGTTTTGTGTACGCGAAGTCCATGCTTGCCTGAAAATGATCACCAAATAACGAAATGCAATCATTTGCAATCAATACTGGTTCAATTTGACCACAGAAACCAAAGATATACCATGTAAAAATAGACACAAATGTCGATGGTCTTGGTCATTAACCTCTTAAGTGCCACCACCGTCGTATATATACGTCTCACGTAAATATACGTTTCGCGTATATATACGCCTCGCTCAACCGATGCGTTAAACACCCCGGGCGTTTACATACGTCTTTGCAATAGAAATTCAATTGTGAAATGCAATTCTTTTCTTCGCGCTGCTATCGGCAAAACGGTCCCAAAGGATTTTAACTGCAATAAAATAACCTTAGGAGTGCTTGCAAAGGATGTATTTATTTCAGAGAAAAATTTGCATTTTTAGTCCATTTCTTTCCCCACTAATACACCGTAAACGCGCGCCTATGAGAAAAAGTGGTGGCTCTAGGAAGAAAATCGAGCAACTTTTAATCGACAGTTAAGGGTTCAAATAGACACTGTGGCTACTGCGTTATTCATGATGAGTAAGAGGTAATGCCTAAAATCACATATTCTCGGTGCATTTTTGTCACTCTGAATCGAAAAATTCTGTATTCCCTATCAATTTCCGAAATAGAATGTCCCATATGTTTATCGCTTACACACATTCTGCATTCAAAATCTAATTATCAAAATCTACCTCTGAAAAATTTTCATAAGAATCACTTGAATCAAATTTCAAAAATTTGTTCAATTTTAATCTATGCTGGAAACCACTTTAAATTGAGAATTAAAAAAAGTGAATTATCACCTAATTTTTTGTGATATACAGACAAAATATATTAAAAACTCACTTGACTATTTATGAAATAATCATTAATGTAATCTAAATTATAAAAACTATTGTCTTATATAATTTAAACATGTGGTTCAATTCCAAAAAATGAAGAAATTCAATCTCTCAGCCAAACGAAATATAAGCCCCACTCCACTTTTTCAGAATCATCTTTCAATTCTAAACTATCAATACACACGGGCGAGCTCCCATTTGTTCTGAAAAATGCTCTTTTCCTTTTGACTATCTAAAGCTTGTATTCAATATTTTCTTCTCTTGACATTTAAAATCATGCGATATCTCTTCCGAATTCTCTTTTCACTTCTGGATTCTATTCCATCAATCTATGAACTGCCAGTTCTGGCAACACACTTATGATGGGAGATGTTTGCAAAAGGTTTATTATAAGAAATTGCCTTTTTGACGTACATAACAAACGAATACTAAGATAGTCGTTGTAAAATATGTATATGACAGTCATATATTACATTTTTCTCTCGTTTATAATCTCCATTTCTGGGTAAATTAACAACAAATACTGTTTGTTGTGTGGACTATTACAATTTATTTTATGTAAAGTAAAAGACATTATGTCATATTTAATGATTAACATAGGGTAAATCTAATTTACTTCTATTTTAATCCGGCACTTCTCGCGCAAAGTAGTGGCCGCGGTAGCCGAATGGTCAAGGTATCGGATCGTGGCTGACCTTGTCACGAGTTCGAGCCCAGTACCTCTTAAGACCCGCCGTTTAGGGTAGCGATGCACGTTAAATCTGTCGAGAGCTCAAACGTCCTCCTATTGGTGTGGTGTGGTAGTTAGGAGAGGGGTGCCTGCTCAGGTGTCGTCCACGTCACTTGACCATGGTTCAAAATTATGTGGTCATTCGCCAAAAGCCTTCGTGTAGCTGAACAGTGGGACGTTAGTATTCATTCACTCGTGCAAGTATTTCATACCCACCGCGCGTCTAACTTCTTTTAATGCTCCTTCTAAACCTTTCTTTGAAAATGGATAGTTTCTCGTGTAGCTGACTTTAAGATCATATCGTTTGCAGAGCCTTAGCTTGTGGGCGAAATCTATATATATATATATATATATATATATATATATATATATATATATATATATATATATATATATATATATTTGGATACCGCCTCCTCGAGTATGTCATACCTTGCGCGTGAATCACCGTGACAGTTCTGATGGGTGAGCACGTCTTAAATTTTCCTTATGCTAAGGCGTATTTTTGTAGTTATGATGAAGAAATGTGATATTTAAGTAATTTAATAGATACTGTATTTAACAGATTGTAGTGCAAAAGTATTTTCGGATGAAGAAATTCTCTTCCTGGTTATGATGAGGAAGAATCAAATGATGAATAGTATAACAACAAGTATGATCCCTCCACATAATTAGAAGAGGGAGACACTATTGAAAATAACTGTTTCAAATGTAGAGACACAAAAATACTTGGGAAGAACGTAATTTTAAAGGAGGCAACCGGTACACATCTTATTCACGTTCACATGAACATTTGAAAACAACTATAGCTGGAACAATAAGATAAAATACAAAAGAAATTCCAAACTTTTTTTGAATTTAAAGAATAGAGAAGTTTACTCCTATGTTTAGTTTTAAAAAGATACAGATTTAAAAAAAAATTAAGATCCAGTGAAAACATTGCACTTACTCACGACGAGGTTAAAGGAGTATATAAACACTGTACTAAATGTCCTTATTAAAATAACAGAAAACAAAAATTAAGTGTGAAAAATATAATAAACATATTGTATTTCTTACTTTTCTTCTTTTTTAACTTTTATATACAAATTTTACGGTAAAAACAGAGTGTATACACCCATGGGTATGAGATACCCTGTGCGAAAATTTTCGGTCATTTTTTTTTCACGTGAAGAATGCCAGCTTAAATGGAGGACAACTTCCATGTTTATATATCTGCATAAATTTTGTTTATTAAATGGCACATTGTTGTTATTAATGTCACCCAATCAACGGTGTCAGATCGATACCAATGAGGTCCGTCGCTGCAAATGGAGCTAGATTATGTCTATTGTCTTGGCACCAACTTTCATCCCATACAGGTAGTAGTACACGTTTTTGTTCCTCTTCACTCCAATTTTGTGAGGAACTCTCCGGAGTGTAGTCATGGATCTTAATGCATCCCTCTACACCTACCACCTATCTCTCGAGACGATTTTCACATCACCGAATGTTTGGTGTGCCCCCATGCTGCACAGGCATTATTCACTTGTAAGTTTCTGGGTCACCTGCGAGATTCGAACCCATGGCACAAATCCACAATCCAGTCTGAACTAAATGACTTAATTAATGATTTAATACCCCAATTGGTACTTTTATTTTTCATGTGTCTATGCTCGTACAGTAATGCGACACAAAGTGCATGTAATAAAAAAAAACACGAAACGAACTTTAAGAAAATTTTTGGGAGTATATATTTTATGAATTTCGTAATGTTTACTTCGTGATGACTTGATGACGTGATAAGCTGCTGATGACGTCTAAAAATTCATCTACTTTGAAAAATCGTTTCCTTTTCCAATTGCAATTCTTGAAGATATATGCAAATTATATAGAAATGGGAATATGATTTTTTATTTCATTTATCGTAAGTAATGCAAGGTGTGACACCCAAAAAATTGAGACTAAGTGTGCAGCTTGAAAAAAGAGTGACATTGACAACAACTATTTTGATGACGTTATCCAATGTACCTCATCTATTCATGTGGCTACTTTCACCCTAATCGATCACGCCAGTTGGGAGCACTGCGTCATTTAGTGAATGCGTTCAACTGCCTATTTTCCGGGAAAATGTTGTATCAACATCAAGTTTCTCGAGAAACTTAAGAAATCAGCCACGAAAATATTTCAAATATTAACCGAGGCTTATGGTGGTGATAAAACTTTGTCTCGTGCTGATGTCTTTTAATGGTATAAGCGGGTTTCAGAAAGAAGGGTCAGTGTGGACGATGATGAACCTGCTGGGTGACCAAGGTCAGCGATTAGAAACCAAAAATTTACCGAAATTCGTGATATGAGTGTACTTCTACTCTCATTAGTGGTCAGGCAGTTAATCAATACTATTACATTGAAATACTAAAAATACTTCGTGAAAAAACTAGGAAAAAAGACCTGAATTGGGGAGTAATGAAACGCTGTTGCACCAAGACAATGCACCCGGGAAATGTCTCTCAAGCAGTTTCTGACTAGCAAAAACATTACTCACTTAACTTCCTCATTTTTCTCCTGATTTGGCCCCATAAGACTTTTTAATTCCTACAGTTAAATCTTGCTGAAACAAAACTCATTTTACCTCAGTTGAACAGGTTAAGGCAAAAGCAGAAAATCTCTTAAAAAGACTTCCGAAAACCTCGTTACAGAACTCTCAACAGTAATGGCAGCACCGAATGCAGAAATGTATTAATGCTGAAGGGAACTGCTTTGAAGATGATATTGTCACAGAAAACAGATTCTGTAAGTACGATGATTTAATGCAGTGTTTCTCAAAGTGTGGGGCGTGCCCCCCTGGAGGGCGCGAGCATATCGAAAATTTAAAGATTTTTTTTAAAAAAAAATAACCGGAAAGAGAAGTAAAACAAAATGTTTTCTTCCATAATAAAAAAAATACACACAACAACACTGACATAATTTATGTTTATTATCTGGCTTTTTTCCATTATCAAATAGGTATCTTTGATCCTAAAACCAAATTAAAGAAAAAAAACATTTTGTTTTATTTGCTGTATTTCCTCAATGAGAGATTATTTTATTACGTTTTAACATAAAATATTATTCGTTAAAAGAAAAAACGAAACCCAGACCCTGAGAAAAATTCTAAGAAGATAAACAATTCATCCCTGTAATTATTATTGAAATACTGTACATTAATTGTAGAAAAAGAAAAGGAAGACATGATTCACTTTTCAGCCAAGCTGCATAGTATGTTTGCTAATCATTTGATTGACCTTCAATCTTATGGTATGGTTATTCAACATTAGTTCCGTCCCATCTTTTATGCGTTTGCTTTTCGCTTAGTGAAATTGTAAGTAATAGAGTTTTACGATATTTGGAAAAGAATTGATTGATTTAACATTTCCGTAATAATAGTGAAAAGTGTCTGATTTGCGTCCTGTATTATGGTCTTGTACCTTTGAATCATTTTAGTTCAGTTTTATTGGATTTTTTCTCAAATCATCAAAGAATTTAATCGTCCTTGAAAGAAGGTAAGTATACTTTCTATAAATTAAAATATTCAATAGAATTCCGATTTGTATCGTGTACAGTAAAAAAAATTATAAACAAATGAATGGGGTGACTGAGTCCCCCGCAATACCATTAGCGTTAGTATCGAGTACGCGCCTGCTCCCGGGTTAAAACATTTTGAAGTCTTCTCGCTTTAAATGTTAAAGAGTAACACAATTCTTCTTCTTCGGAATTTTATATTCTTTTTCATTATTTAACATTAATTCTAAATGCTAATTCTGTGAGGTTTAAAATTACAGTTCTTTTAAACAGTTACTTACAATTATAGCATTTATCTAAAAAAAAATCTTTTTACATTTTTGTATACAATGTCGTGCATGCAATTTTACTCTCCTAACAGTTCAGCTATTATATCAAGAATAATGTTTTATTTTTTAAAAAAATGAACTCGTGTGAAGAGTCGGTGTTTCAGCCAGTATACTTTAATGTATCAGTACAGAAGAAGGTTTTTTTTTAAAATAATTTCTTATTACTAAATTTGGCCGCGGTAGCCGAGTGGTATAGGTATCGGATTGTGGCTTGCCTTGTCACGAGTTCTAGCCCAGTACCACTAAAGACTCGCCGTGTAGGGAAGCGATGCACGTTAAATTTGTCGAGAACTGAAACGTCCTCCCGTTGGTGTGGTGTGGTAGTTAGGAGAGGGGGTGCCAGCTCAGGTGTCGTCCACGTTATTTGACTATGGTTCAAAATTACTTGGTCCGTCGTCAAAAGCCCTCGTGCAGCTGAACAGTGCAACGTTAATATTCAATCAATCAATCTTATTACTAAATTAAGAACAAGTTTAATAATTATTAGGAACTTCCACGGGCTTGTCTTGTAAAGGAAAGTTTTTCAAAGGAAGGTTTAATATCAGAAATTGACACTTAAAAAGTTATTTTTCTATATTTAGCTGAGATCTATATTTTGTCTTCAAAGCATCCACCGCAGAAAATCCGGTTTAAGAAAGGTAGGATGTTGGAAATGGTAATAGTATACGAAGTGCTTTTGTTTTCAGTACAGGTAATTCCTCATCCACCTCTACCCAAAATTCAAAGAGCGATTTATTACAAAATTGCCTTTTAATTTTTCACTGGATGTGAAATATATGAAGATTTCTTCTTCGGAAGTTGAGAGCCCTTCTGAAATATCTTGAAATAGATCCCTAATCCACTCGTAACTTGCTACCAAGCTGTCCTCATCCAGAAAATACTTTTTAAAATTCTTTGCCAACATAGGTAAATGATTTTACATGTTTTAAAAACAACTTTCACATGTTGTTCTACAGATTTGTAAGTTTTAACACATATCGAGCTGGGGCTTTTTTTCCCATCATTTACTTCAGTAGTGGTAAATCCAAAATTTAAGTATTTTTGAGAATATCGCCTTGGTTTAATTTTCGGGACCATGCTCGTTCGTCTGTGTAGTTGTAGATTCTTTATTATCATCGAATGTTTGCTTACGACTTAAAAATGTATGTATGATATTGTTTTAATCTACTGCCGTAAATACTTAATTACCGTGAATTACAATTAACGGGTAAATTAAAAAATTGTACATTCAAGCTAGATTCGGTAGCTATAGGAGTATCGAGTCGCCCAAAACTGACTGGAATTGTACGAGGAAAAGTATTTTTACATTTTTTGCGCAGACGTCCGATAGGTTGCCCAGACTCACGCAAACGTACCCTATAATGCCAGATGTGATGGATATGATAGAGAGCGACATTGACTAGACTATTTTTCTAATGACATTTGTACTTTGAGAAATGAATGCTGAAGGAAATAAATCTTTAATTAAATACATCATTTTGCGATCTGTTCCAATTTAAAAATTAGAGAAAGAAAAATAACATAATTCTAAGTAATATGTATTTTAAGTAATTTTCTTAAAATATATATTACTTAAAAGTTACATATAAACAAAATTTAATATACTTATCGTATTAATTTGTACGGTTTATAATTAAGATCGTATTGTAACTTCAGCGTCTCTCTCTCAAAGTGCATTTTTATTGCAGTAAATACATTATTGTTGTACAGGGGGGCGAGATAAAAAGTATGATTGAAAATTGGGTCGCCAGTATTGAAAGTTTGAGAAACACTGATTTAATGGACCAGTCTCTTTTTTTGTTCTGTGTCATACCATGTATAATCCAACTTGCAACTGGAATAAAATCACTAGATTATTCTGTTTATTGTTTTGTCTACAATTCATTTGTACCTGTATCGAATAAACTATTCAAAAATTTGTTACTACATACGTGAGTTGAAAAAATACTTTTATAAATTTTAGTTTCAAAATTATTATGATTTTTTAAAACAAAAAATAGAACATACTCATAATAATTTCGCAGAAAGTGAACATGGCCTTTTGCTAGCTGAAATCAGCAAAGTAACTAGGAAACCTTTACTGTTCTCGAAAAATAAGCCAAATTTTCGTTTATACAAATGAGAAGCGTCATCCTTTACTTAAGAAATCCCTCAGGATTCTACTATGCAGCAAGCAGATACAGAGATTTTAGCATCGGATGAAAATGCCTCAAAATGCATCAAAGAATTCTAATCTCTCCTTCGGGGAATTAAAAAAATATAAGCAATATTAAAAACACTTTGTTTTCCTGTTTTAAAGGCTAGGAAGAAATTCATTCGAAGTCACTCCTATCAAAAAGCTCTTTATTTGTTAATTACGTGAAACTTTCCTACATTTGAAAGCCTTTCAATCGTGCAGGTTAAATTATGTTCATAATTAAGGGTTAAGTATATCGTTGTAAAGTATATCTTTATAAATATTACGATATTTAGACAAAATCTACGAATACGTGGCTACTTGTGTTTAATGCAAATGCCAAAAACAAAACCCTAAGCAAAGGGCAAATACACTGCTGGACAATTGCTAAAGACGGATAACACTATCATCCATAGCAACCACAAAATGAAAGGAAGCAAAATGTGGAAAATTAGAATAAGTGCGGGATATTTGTAAGAAGAAGTATGAGTATGCAAATTTTTTTTCCACGTCTGTTCATCACGTGATAGCGTTCATAAGAGCTTTAAAGGTTTTGACGCGTGTGGACAGTTGTTGTTTCAAGTTAAAGCTTTACAGGAAAGATTTAATAGACGAACTTAAAATTTTTGGCATGTCTTCCCGACATCACATAGATGATTTTATGCGTGGCCGAATTGTTGGAAAGATCGAAGAAGGGTGAAAAAAAAAGGTGTTGCCAGGGAGTTCGACATCGCTCACAGCGTTGTTTCACGGCTCTGGAAGTCATTTAAAACTACTGGAATGTGTAGTAGACGGCACGGGGAGGTCGTGTTAGAAGTATGACGCCTGCAGAAGACAGATATATCGTCCTATATCAGCAAAAAGGAGCAGGCGCACTACAGCTCAGCAGGTGGCAAATCAGTTTCTTGCTGCCTCAGGAAAGAAAATCTCCCGAAACACTGTTGCCAGACGTTTGAGGGGAGGAGGACTATACGCACGCAGACCTGTTGTGTGTGTCCCATTGACCAAACAGCACCGTACTGCGCGTTTGCAATGGTGTCGTGAGCATCACAATTGGACTTAACAGGACTGGGCATGCGTGCTATTCTCAGAAGAGAGTAGGTTCAGTCTGTCATCGGATTGTAGACGCCAACTGATCTGGTGTTGCCAGGGTGTTCGACATCGCTCACAGCGTTGTTTCACGGCTGTGGAAGGCATTTAAAACTACTGCAATGTGTAGTAAACGGCACGGGGGAAGGCGTGTTAGAAGTACGACGCCTGCAGAAGACAGATACACTGCTGGACAATTGCTAAGGACGGATAACACTATCATTCATAGCAAACACAAAATGAAAGGAAGCAAAATGTGGAAAATAAGAATAAATGCGGGATATTAGTAAGAAGAAGTATGAGTAGGAAAATTTTTTTCCACACCTGTTCATCACGTGATAGCGTTCATAAGAGCTTTAAAGGTTTTGACGCGTGTGGACAGTTGTTGTTTCAAGTCAAAGTTTTACAGGAAAGATTTAATAGAAGAACTTAAAATTTTAGGCATGTCTTCCCGACATCACATAGATGATTTTATGTGTGGCCTAATTATTGGAAAGATCGAAGAAGGGCGAAAAATAACATATGTTGCCAGGGAGTTCGACATCGCTCACAGCGTTGTTTCACGGCTCTGGAAGTCATTTAAAACTACTGGAATGTGTAGTAGACGGCACGGGGGAGGTCGTGTTAGAAGTATGACGCCTGCAGAAGACAGATATATCGTCCTATCAGCAAAAAGGAACAGGCGCACTACAGCTCAGCAGGTGGAAAATAAGTTTCTTGCTGCCTCAGGAAAGCAAATCTCCCGAAAAACTGTTGCCAGACGTTTGAGGGGAGGACTATACGCACGCAGAACTGTTGTGTGTGTCCCATTGACCAAACAGCATCGTACTGCCCGTTTGCAATGGTGTCGTGAGCATCACAATTGGACTGAACAGGATTGGGCATGCGTACTATTCTCAGAAGAGAGTAGGTTCAGTCTGTCATCGGATTGTAGACGCCAACTGATCTGGCGCGAGAGTGGTACTACTTATCGTCCAGAAAATATCCAGGAAAAGGACCGATATCCGAAATGTAGTATCGTGGTGTGGGCCAGCATCATGATCAATGGCCGCACGCGCCTACATGTAGTTGCGAATAGGACTATGACGGGCCAACGATACATTGATGAAGTTCTACTTCCTCATGTTCGTCTTTTCCGTGGTGCTGTCGGTGATAAATTTGTTTTTATGGACGACAACGCAACATGTCATCGAACACTCGCTGTTCAGGATTGTCTAGACAGCGAGGGTATTCAACATCTCGTATGGCCAGCGCGTTCTCCCGATCTAAACCGCATTGAAAATGTGTGGGATGCTTTGGGGAGGCAAGTTACTGGTCGAAACTACCCTCCGACAAACAAGAACACCCTCATCCGTGCACTCACAGAGGAATGGGATAAATTGCCTCAACAGCTACTGGATAATGTTGTGCAAAGTATGGTACGACGTTTGGAATGTTGCATCACACTCCACGGTGGACATATCCCGTACTGATACCTTTTTTTTAAGGTGCCTGCTGACTTTTAGATGCATTGTTCCATTTCTCCGTACGCAGATCAAATGAACATTTTTTTTTTTCTTTTAGATGTTTCACAGTTTTTGTACTTTCCAGAACAATAAATATTCTTTATTCTAATGTCTGTACAGTGTGGCAACTATATTTTATCCTACTAAGCCTCATGTCTCGCTTAATGTTATGCTACATAGCAATTTGTGATCCGTCCTTAGCAATTGTCCAGCAGTGTATATCGTCCTATCAGCAAAAAGGAACAGGCGCACCACAGCTCAGCAGGTGGAAAATCAGTTTCTTGCTGCCTCAGGAAAGCAGATCTCCCGAAAAGCTGTTGCCAGACGTTTGAGGGGAGGAGGACTATACGCACGCAGACCTGTTGTGTGTGTCCCATTGACCAGAGAGCACCGTACTGCTCGTTTGCAATGGTGTCGTGAGCATCACAATTGTACTGAACAGGACTGGGCATGCGTACTATTCTCAGATGAGAGTAGGTTCAATCTACCATCGGATTGTAGACGCCAACTGATCTGGTACGAGAGTGGTACTGCTTATCGTCCAGAAAATATCCAGGAAAAGGACCGATATCCGACATGCACTATCATAGTGTGGGCCGGCATCATGATCAATGGCCGCACGTGCCTACATGTGGTTGCGAATGGGACTATGACGGGCCAACGATACATTGATGAAGTTCTACTTCCTCATGTTCGTCTTTTCCGTGGTGCTGTCGGTGATAAATTTGTTTTTAGGGACGACAACGCAACATGTCATCGAACACTTGCTGTTCAGGATTGTCTAGACAGCGAGGGTATTCAACATCTCGTATGGCCAGCGCGTTCTCCAGATCTAAACCGCATTGAAAATGTGTGGTATTCTTTGGGGAGGCAAGTTACTGGTCGAAACTACCCTCCGACAAACAAGAACACCCTCATCCGTGCACTCACAGAGGAATGGGATAAATTGCCTCAACAGCTACTGGATAATGTTGTGCAAAGTATGGTACGACGTTTGGAATGTTGCATCACACTCCACGGTGGACATATCCCGTACTGATACCTTTTTTAAGGTGCCTGCTGACTTTTAGATGCATTGTTCCATTTCTCCGTACGCAGATCAAATGAACATTTTTTTTCTTTCAGATGTTTCACAGCTTTTGTACTTTCCAGAACAATAAATATTCTTTATTCTAATGTCTGTACAGTGTGGCAACTATATTTTATCCTACTAGGCCTCATGTCTCACTTAATGTTGTGCTACATAGCAATTTGTGATCCGCCCTTAGCAATTGTCCAGCAGTGTATAAACATAATTGAGAATCAAAATCTTGTTTGAATGCTCTATCATTTATAGAAGGACATTTTTGTACCCAGCATTGGTTAGTACATATTAGCTAAATAACAATATTAAAAAAAAACTAAGTTGATTATAAAAAAGAATCATCTTAATCTAAGACAATCACGCGCAGATTATTAAAACTTTATTAATAATCCACAGTCAGTTGAGTATTATTAGTTGAATTTATGAAACAACTGTGAAATAAAACTACATAAAAGATATTTTTAAATTAGGAATTAAGAACTTTGGTTGGGTTAGTTCAAACAAAAATTTCAAATTTTACATATATTAGTTATGCTCTCTTGTACCTTTTTCAAAATTAAAGTAATGTTTTGAGGCTAATAAATATTTTTTAAACTATAATTTAAGATTAATCGAATTATGTTATCGCTTCTCAAACTTTCAATAAGTGCGCCCCAATATTCAATCATAAATTTCATCGCACTCCTCACTATACAATAACAATGTATTGAATTCAATAGTACTATACTTTGATGCTAAAACTATAATATAACTTTAACTTCTTAAGTGTCACCGGTGTATATGAACGTCTCGCTCAGCCAAAGTGTTAATTGCTCCAGATGTAAAAATAAATCTTTTCTGAGTACGATTTTTTCTGTGCACTACTTTTCATAAATAATTCCGAAGGCTTTGGAATGCAATAAAATTACCTTGACAGTGTTTTCAAAGGATTTACTTATTTAAGAGGATTTTCTTATTTATTTCTTTTCTCCCCCCCCCTCAATATATCATATACATGTGCCTACGTGGAAAATGGCGACATTGAGGAAGCGAATCCTCTAACTTTTAGTCGGAGAGAGAGAAGTTAAGGGATTCATTATAAACCGTATGAATTATCAAGGTAAGTGATAATTTTTGTATATATTTTTACATATCACAAGCCCATGTCGGGTCAATGGTAATTATTAAACTTGTTCCCTTCTTAGTACTTCTAAACTAATTATAAAATACATTGTGCAGTACGGATACATTTATAAGCGTATTATATCAGTGGTAATGTGTATTTATATCAATATGTCAGAATGTATTTTGTGTTTGTTTTTACTTTCAGTAAATTAATAATTTTATAAATTAATCATTAATAATATTTTGTTGTTTTCGACTTTTCAATATGCTCGCACCGCTCTCGTATATTTATCGCCCCCCAGGAAAGCGCACCCCACAGTTTGAGAAACGTTGATTTACAAATTTCCCCTCTGATATTTTCAAATTAAAAGAGAAACACCGGAAAAATACTGTATTTTGATATTAAGAAAAAAGCACATTCCTGATAAAAATGTAATTACAATCGTAGAAAGAAAACTTGGTTCGAATAAAATATAGATTTCATGTTGTACTTTTTTCACACAATTACTACTATTAGTTAACTCTCTCCCAATATATATGTATATATTTATGTAATTATTTATATACATATCTTGCTCAAATTTTCAATCATTAATAAAATACTTTTATTCATCTACTGAAGTTCAAATACATTTATTTAAACTAGTAATGGATGACATTTGATGTGAAAAATTTTTTTAAAATATATTAATCCCTTAATTAATTATTTTTTTAATTTTAAATTTATTTTACGTTATTTTTGTGACGAAATTAGAACTAGCACCAACAAAAGGTGCCAGTAAATTTTTCTAATTAATTTTTTCTGTGCTTAAAATATATTTTTTAAAACCTGTAGTGGATGACACCTGATGTTGGTACAGTTTTTTTCAAATATTTATTCATTAATTAAATCGAATTAACTAAAATAAAAATTTTCTTCGTTAACCTAAGTAGGAATTGACTTAATTTTTTTATATTGCTTGTTATTGACCAATTTATTAATTAGCCTTATGAAAATTTTCTAATAACATTACCATGTGTGTGTGTGTGTATATTAATATCTATTGTTACGTTTTTTAAGTAGATAGAAGAAAAATGTATTGATACTGCATCTGTCATTTTTATCAGATTATTATTCTATTTAAAGTATTCTGAAGTTAATCACTGTAAT
The DNA here is from genome assembly GCA_019973935.1 of Trichonephila clavipes. Lineage (NCBI taxonomy): Eukaryota > Metazoa > Arthropoda > Arachnida > Araneae > Nephilidae > Trichonephila > Trichonephila clavipes. Next base: position 114,853 of record BMAU01003824.1, read on the forward strand.
CCTAGGTCTTATTTGAGTGCTACTTCTATAAATAAATAATCATTTTAGTTAAAGTAATGAAACATTAAGTGATCCGATTTCATCAATCACTTGAAAATAATTGGATGATATATCATAATTCAATAATCATATAAGGAAATAGAAATATTCCATTAAAGAAAGATTGCTTGAGAGAAACATTTGAGGTAATATACGTTTTATAAAGATTTGATTCTTTTAACTATATGTCTAACATAATATATGAACTCAAAATGATTCCTTTATTTTTAAGCTGAGATTTAATAGTAAAGATATAATATATTTTAGAAAATCTTAATTTTCATACAATTTACTGAAATTAAAATAAAATACAATATAATAATTTAGAAATGAGTTCAATGGCATGAAAAAAGGATTTAATTTTTTTTTTCAGTTTAAATTACAAAACATATTTATCATTGGGTGAACGTAATTGAAATAAGTAATATATAAAAAAAAATAAGTCAATTCCTACATAGGTCAACAAAAAAAATCTTTATTTTAGTTACTTTTTATTAAATAATTACAATTAATATCAATATGTATATACATATGACAGAATCAAAATATTGAGTGGCTAAACATCTTTTAAATTTAACACATGAAATTTGTTATTACACTTTTTAATAAGAGTTGAATATAGTAGGTAAGAATTTTTATTAAAAACCGTTGTAAAAGGAAAGCTGACGTCTAACTTGCATACTATTATTCGGGTTAAGTTAAATCTTCATCACAAATTTAATAAAAGGTGTTCTATCCAATGGTGCTGCCATCTAGAGGAATAATATTGAATGAAATATATCTCTTAAAATATAATTAAGGTATTCAATTTAATTAATGAATTAACACTTGAAAAAACTCTATTATCATCAAGTGTCCACCACAACAAGTTTAAAAAATTTATTTGAACTTAAGTGGATGAATAAAAATAATTTTACTATCGACTGAAAATTTGCACAAGATATATAAATAAATATGTATAGGGAGAGTGAGAACTATAATAGTAGAGGTATTGAAAAAGAAAGTAGATAAAAATAAAGCGGAGTGAGTGAATATTAACGTCGCACTGTTCAGCTAAACGAGGGCTTTTGGCCTACAGACCACGTAATTTTCAACCATGTTCAAGTGACATGGAAGACACCTGAGCTGGCACCCCCTCTCCTAACTACCACACCACACCACGGGGAAATAAAGCGGAAGTTTGAACTATAGCTAAATGATGAAGACAACATCTGAGCTGAGATCTCATTAAACAGATTTAAAAGGAATCACCTCCTCTAAGTTGAGGAACGTTTAATGTAGGGAAGTCTTTAAGAAAACTCGAACCAACCAGTTTTCAATCTTGTCTACTCTTCTACCACATACACGGGAATTTTGTTTGAACATCATGCTCTAACAGTTCTGAGCCCTGGTGTAGAAGAAACTTTAAATGGTATCTGTTTCTCTTTAACTACTACGTCAACCCACATCATAACTTTAACACAAGAACACTCGTCTGTGTCGATTGGAAACCGGAGCCAGTTCAGTTTGATCTCATTTTCATATTTTTGCAGGGAATTTGAAAATATTTTGTGACTTTTAATCGTTTTCCATAGTGATTACACAGAAAAAGGTTTCTGGTTTAAGTTTAATTGGGATAGATTTTAGAACTAAATATATTCCTAGAACGTCAGATGGTGCCGTTTCGACACCAAAATAATTTATCATTATAGATAGGTGTCGTTCAACAAAAGATAGTTTACTAAGTAGGTGCTATTAGAAAACACGCTTTCCAAAGTACTATCGAACATTTATTTTACCTTGAATGCTGTGTTATTTGGTTTACAGAGGAAATAAGTCAACTATACAGTGAAATGACGGATCATAGAAAAGGTCTAAGCCCTGATGAAAACGAATAGGATGGTGGGGAGTTTCCTTGTTCATATTCAGATTACTATGAAAACATAAGATTGAGTAAAAGTGACTACAAATAATCTGAGGAAAGTTCAGGTGAAATTGATAATACTCCAGCAAATCCTGACATACATCTCGCTAGGGGTGGCACACAACGTTTACCGCATAATAGTAATATTCTTGGTAAATTTGCGACTCGAAATATTTTGCGACAAAGCAGTGTTCCAACAAGATTCGCAAAATATAATGTCAGCTTTAGTTTTTTTATGATATAAAAAAACATAATGTATGATAATTACATGAAATAATATTAAAAAGTTGTAGAACTAAACCCTACTGAACTGCAGTCCTGCAATTATTTAGTTATCATAATTGTTTTATATATTTTATACCGCCGTGCCGAAATAACACCGATGGACTTTTAAGGGTAATCGAAATCCTTGACGCGTTCTAGTGTTAAAGCCTAACTCTTTTAACGTGCATTAGTCATTATTCCAAGCACTATTGGCTATAAAGTTAGTCATCATCAACACTGCCATTCCTATCATATTCTTTTATAAACACTTTATGTCATACGATTTGTCTTAAGATATTAATTTTTTTTAAATATTTATTTTAAATTTATGTTTCTAGTATGACTTTTTTAATTAATTTTTGAACGAAGTTTTGAATGAAAATACGAAGTGAATTTTCTTGTTGACTTGAAACACCATGCAAAGAATAAATTCTTCTAGTGACGTTAAAATTAGTAATGTGTTACCTAGATAATAAAAATTGTGTGCAAAGATCATAAAAAAATTCAGATTGTGTGTATCAGGTTTTCTATATTTCATAAAGAGACTTTAATGAAATCTCTGTGTAGTCAAACTTAAACTACATTATTAATTAATAAAAATATCTGTACAATTTAAAAGCTCCCATTTAACAACATTTTTTTGTTAATAGGTATATTTTACTCGAAAATGACATACAAAGTAATGAGTGTGATTTTAAAGCAATATTTCTGTTTCGGTTTTATAATTGATTTAAAAATATTAAGATTTTTTTAAGAAAAATGTGACGGAACTTTACTTGACCTTCACCTTAATCCTCTTGGGGAAAATTTTTAGGTGAGCATTCACGTTAATTCATCGTCATCCCTCTCAAGAAGGAACCCCGATATGGAGATTATTTCTACTATATTATTACGTCAGGTTTTTGTAATTGTAAGAGATAAGGAGAAGGAGCGGAGAAGCTGCTTCACAGTGTTACGAAGGTGAGATTTAATTGATTTCCACAATTTAAGTTAAGAATAGAGTTTGCCACTATACTAAATTAGTAGATTGGGAATATTTATAGTCTAAGATTGATTAGGTTCAATTGAACTGTTTACTTGCGCTCTTTTTTACATAGGGTTTATTGGTTTCTTTATATCACTCCTAGGGCACCCTTTTGTGGTTTAACTTGAATGATTAGTGTGATTGAAAAATAATACATAATAATTATTATGGAAGTTTCTGGTCATATTTTGTTTCCTCCCACTCCTTTAGGTAGGTAGGAAGGCGAGGGAGCGACTTCAGGGGGAAGTCGCTCACAAGTATAATGTACGCCAATTTTGTCAAATCAAAAACGTCGCCAAACGCCATGAATGCAGCCAATAAGTTAGTAGAGATTTCTAATAAATCCAAATAATAAATCTTTCTAATGAATCTTGAGACGAAAACAATAATATTGTTTATAATTTGTTTTATAAAAAACAATTTTATTGTTTAGTCGGCTCGGATGCTTGCTTCGTAAGACTAAGGTTGCGGATTCGTTCTTGGCTGGCATCTATGGATTTCCTGGATGCGAAAACCGTAGGCACGCATGTCATATGATTATGTGACATGCAAAATATACTTAGAGTATCAATTTGGTTCTGGTATTCTCGGCAAAATTAAATAGCGGCAATTATTCAGCATCTGACACAGGAGCTTGAATTAAAATTAATTCAAGCGTCCAAATTTGGTAGCGAGTGCCACAATGACAATGCAGTCATATTTCGGGATTTCAAGTGTCTGCTAAGGCTAAGTTGCCAATATGCATCCCATTAGAAAAATTTTTTTTACTATTATTCTTTTCTTCTTTTGTTAGCAAAAAAGGCTTAAAATGCGAGATACATTTTCTACAGAATTGGTTTAAACATATATTGCAGCATTATACGTTAGTACTCGACAGATTATGTAACTGAGAAAAATGGCAAAATACAAAACTTCAAGACAGCATTTAGATTCTTTCGATTTTGAATGCAATTGTAGAGGTTGAATATTGTAGTTTTTATTAAATATTCCATCTTTTTTTTTTCAAATCTACGTGTGTTTTTTTAAAAAAATACAATATGAAATTGTTTTAAATCTTGACAAATTTTTTTGTCAATTATCTGAAACGCGAAAAGCATTCGCGAGAATTTGTTTTCGTTAATGTGCGGTAGAGTTGACAGCGTTTGGCGACTTTTTTGATTGGACAAAATTTTTATACGGGGTATACAAGTAGTAAGTACGAATAATAAATACATGTTAATTTATTGACTTCTACGTGGTATATAATGAGTAAGTATGAATAATAAATACATGTTAATTTATTGCCTTCTCTTAGATGTTTAAATTAGTTTAAATCTCAGGAAAATATTTATTTGCGTTGTAATTCTTAACAAAGGAAGTAAATGAAGAATATGTACAAAAAGTGCATATGGATTCTATGAAGAATGACAACTCCTAAGGTATAATACTTTTCACGAATAACCGAGACAATGGAATGCCGACTTTCCATCGATTGATTAATCATTCCAGAATCACAGAATAAGTTTCGTTCTTAAGCCTCCCATTTATCACTTATTTTGAATTCGTGAGCGTAATGTTATTCGTATGGAAATTCTACTCTCCTTCTCAAAAGTACACTAGTGCATTGAATTCAATAAAGACCTCTTCATAAAAAATTGAAAACTAAAAGATAAATCATTAAATAAAACAACACTATTCCAGAAATCAGGGGAAAATATACTTCCAAAAAAACTTTACTGTTTCCTCTTTGAAATGCAGTTTATTTTATTCAGATTCATGCACAGGTTTAAGTTTCAAGAGTCACAAAAATAATTTCTAAACAACGTTCACGAATTTAAAATGGCCAAAAGGACTTTTATAAAGGAAAGTTCCTCATTGAAATTGTTTCATCGAGCAGAAAGTGTAGCTGTGAAATTTAACACTAAATTTCAAGTGTACTGAAAGTGCAAGCTGAAACTTATTATTTAGGTATTGATCAAAGATAGCTAAACTGAGAAAGAATTTATGGAGTTACAAGTAAAATGTTTGCCTAGGAAAAAATAAAAGGAAAGATTTTTTATCCTAATTTGTTTTTCTATTTAAGATATCATTTTTAAACATCATGCTTATTGCATTGCATTGATGCCTAAACGCAATTCGGGGTTTCTCAAACATCACTTCTACTGAAAGTTCTTTATTTGTCAGTTTATAATATTTCCTTAAAAAAAGATCCAGAAACTGTTATGATAAATGGCGATTATTTTTCAAAATATATAGAAATAACAAGAGTATACTAATAATTATCCGATATGACTATTTAGTCTGTAACTGCATTCGTAACAGTTTTTATTTTCACCAACATTATCTGCCAGCTAAGCGCTTCAATCACTGTTTTGATGTTGTTATCCGAGAGACATATTCTTGTAGCTTTTCCTTCTCAAAGTAGAAAGCGAATAGCACCGTTATGAAATAAAGTAAAAAAATACAGTCTAATGACCTAAGTCTTTATATAGCAGAGCCAGCACTCACGAACATTTTCTAACCACCAATGATTTAGACTATATTACTGATCACGTATTATGACTTCCACATTCAAATCAAAATCAACAGTCAATTACGTTGTAATATATAAAGGAATAAAACAGCTTTTTAAAACAAAGAGAAAAAATAATCGAGCTTTACGATTGAGCGTTACTATTAATAAATATAAACATTAAACTTGGGAAACAAACGCCATCAATATATACATGATGTCCCAAAACAGCACCCAAATTCTGCCCAACCAGATTCTTCGTTGAGAGTACATAAAAAATGCCCAAAACACTGTACATGTACGATCCATAGTTTATGAGACAAATGATGAATGAACAAAGATGCATGATGTTGCTCCGGCAAATTTCTGTGTTCCTGTACGTGATTGCCTGGATGTGACATAGACCGGCAGCTGGATCAAATATATGATACCGGTTCCATGACAACCACGATCATCAGAGCTTACACTGATAGAATTAATGCATCGAGACGAAACGACTACATAAACGAACTTAGTTGCCCGCCTTCATGCTGCTTGTACTTCGGTAGACACTGCTGCTATGTGAGCACTCCACCATTCCATGGTGCGCTCAAGCTTACCACGATATTAGTGGGGGACAATTTGAACGTTTGCCTTTTTATATATTTTCAAATGCTGCTGCTGATGCATCCAATATCAGCTTCCAATGGTTGTGATGTCATATTTATTTTTCTTATTTTGCTCATAAACTATGGATCGTACAGGTTCAGTTTTTTCGGCATTTATGTTCTCATAATTTTGTCTAATGTCAAAGTTGCTTTGCAGGCTGTCTACATTAATTAAGTTTGCAGTTCCGAAAGTATTTATGAATGTTGAAAGATTCTCAACATTCTGGTGGACACTCAACTGTCTTGCAGTGGATTCCTTCTCATGGTGGCATCAAAGGAAATGAAAGAACTGATTTCCTAGAAAAGAAATACGACTATAAAAGTTCCTAGTACGACTATTCTACAAACCATTAAAAGCCATATTACTTTTAATTCTACAAAACTCTCAATTAAACTTAAGAATAAGACGAGATTCACCTCCTACCAATGAAATGAAGGTAAGGGAAAGGCCTGGGAATGTCTTCCAGTCATTCCAGACTTTCCTCGTCCTGTAGCCGTAGCGTTGTTTCTTCTTTTGACTAGACAACATTGTTTGGATGCCCATCTTTTTAAAATTTGACAAAAGGATATTTCAGCTAGTACTCGTTGTGTCTCAGGAGAGACAATGGATAAAGATTATATTGAGGAATGCACTGCATTACCGTCTTTTAACTTTTTTGTTCTTAAGTACTGAGGAGTTAAATCGAGACTAATAGCCTGGTGGCCAAATGACTGGCATTTGTATGAAAAAATATTCTCATAAGAGGAATTAACATGTTCAGAGTTTTGACGTTATTTTTGGGACACCCTTTAGTTATCTTTAAATTTACTATTTCAATGAAGTTTTATTTTATAAATATATATATATATACACTCATGTCCATAAATTAAGGATAATGAAGCTTAGGCAAAGGAAGAGACAAGAGCAAAAAAGATGCTATATGTTTGACATAATTAATAAAAATTGCGATATTTATAGTCCCTGGAGCAAATTTCAAAAAAGAACCTATTTACAAAAAACAGTATGACATGGTTAGTACGATGGTTAATACGGAGTATGTCTTCCGACAATGCATTACAGGCCTTACAACGCCTAGGCATGTTGAGTATCAAATTATCAATCTGATCTTGAAGAATATTACACCACAAATCAAGCAATGTCCTCCGATGTTTCTGCACACATATGGGGGGTTGGCGGGCAGCATTTAGTCGGCCAAGCACATCCCACACATGCTCTATTGGATTCATGTACGATGAGTATGCTGGTCAATCCATACAGGTGATATCCTCCGATTGAAGGTATTCGTCTACAATGTTTGCACGGTGATGACGGCGTTGTCTTCCATAAACAGAAATAAAGCACCCATGGCACCCCGAAACAAACGTACATGTTGTCACAGAATGACATCCCGTTATATGTGGTCTGCCATCGTTACACTCTGAACATACAGGTCGGTTCTGGAACCAAAAATAATTCCTCCCCAAACGAGCCATCCTGCACCACCCTAACGGTGTCATTCAATGGTGTTCTCTTGGTGGTAACGGGTACCTGACACTCTCCATATTAATATCCGGCGAGAATCAGACAGCAAACTAAACCTGGACTCGTCGGAAAACATCAAACAAGACCACTGTTGTTGTGTCCACAATGTATGGTTTCTACTCCAGGTTAATCGGAGGCGACAGTGAATTGCGGTAAGTGGACCACATCTGACAAGCCTACTAGCATATAGACCAATGTGCCCTAAGCGTCTGTACACGGTCCGTCTTGAAACTGTCGTACCGGTAGCTGAAGAGAGCTGACAAGACAGGTCTGATGCTGTTCTCCGTCTGTTTCTTTTGGCAGTAACTCCCAAATATATACCAGTCCTCATTAGGTGTTGTAACTCGGGGGTGACCTGTGCTGTAACATTTACTCATATTACCATCATCTTGGAATCGTTGTCAAAGTCTGGAGATGACACTCTGGGTGATTCCAGGTTCCTCGGATACTTTCAGCTAGGTACGTCTATATTCCAGTCGTCCAATAATTCTACCACGTAAAAAATCATCTAAATGCTTCCTTTGTGCCATAACTATGAGGTTATTGTACTGAAAGGCTTTTAAAGCGCTTGTGAACAATTTTACTTCTTTGCCACCATTCCTTATATACCCATCTCTTACACTCTCAACATTGTGATGTACTTTCCGCGCGTGCCATCTGGTGGTTTCTTTTAATTTGCATATTCTTCTTCAAGATGTGTGCGATAATTCTACAAGTGAAATTTTTATTTTAGATTTCAATTTCTGTGAGATTCTGTAATTTCTAATTTATGGAGTATATATATATATTCTGAATTATCCTTAATTTATGGACATGAGTATATATATATATATATATATCATGTATTGGAGAAATATTTGGATTGACAGGAGAAATGCAACGGGCAGCCGTTTATCCTATTATATTTTATTTCAATATTCAGTGAAGCAGCCTGCACTCCAAGCCATGAAAAAAACGAGAGCTCTTTCAGCGTTGATCAGCGGCGAGTGAGTCCTTAGTACACGTGTCTTCTTTTAGTCCGGCGAAAGTAGAAGTCAAAATTCTTATGCGGGAGGTGGGTTAAATCGTCTTGGTAGGAAGTTTACCCCAACTGACACTTGAGGGGTGGGGATTCATCATATATATAGTGATTTTTCACGTAATTTTAAATCTGATCAAGTAAAGAGCTGGATCAAGATATTTGAGCTGGCATGAGTGGACTTTGAGCTTTGACAAACTTAATGAGCATGGACCTCTCTGAGTATGGAGGGTCTTTAGTGGTATTAGATTAAAAGCCGGACTCAACAAACTCTGCCACGAGTTCACGACCATTACCGATGTACAACAGAGGTCGAGAGTGGTTAATAGAAATGATAGGTTTAGGATAAGATTTGTATTTTTAATTGGCTAAAATCTTATGACATTTTTATTGCGTCTCAAATTTTCTATTAATAATGCTTGTAATGAATATTAACAACAGCAATTCGTTTAAATATTAATCATGTTTATAATTTTAAAATTTATTTGAATAATTTATAGGTCATTTAATAAAAGGCAACACATCCCGAATCGAACTTTTAATCTAATACGAAATTTGAATAATCGGTCTTCCTGAACGAGCAAACGTCTTTAAATCAGATTGGTTTGCTCAAACATACTTCTAAGGCTCCATTTATTTTCTGACTTAGCTATTAAACTTAAGTTGGAAGTGGTTACTTTGAAGGACCTGAGATTTAATTAAACAGAACTTTAAATGAGTGGTAGACTAGAATTTTTAAAATACAAATAAAGGCAATTACTGTATAGAGATTTAAAATTATATTGCGCGTTATGTAGCAATATACATGAATTTATTTCATACAGTATCTCAAATCAAAGCTATTCATTCTTGTCTCATATATGCAAACAAGTTTAATAATAGTTATAAATTCTTGTACACCTGTTTAGTATTTTATTTATGAAATGGAAAAAAATATTAAAAAATTCAGAAGAAATAGCTGAAATGTGGCACTTAACTGATTTACTTCTTATAAGATGGATATTTTGTTCAATATAATTTTTTTCTATTCGGGTCAAAAGCTGAGAAAGGAGAGAAGATATTTTCTGAACAATAATTTTAGAAAATATGTCTTCAATAATATTTTTAAATGACTAAATCTTTAACTAATAGGTATAAAACAGATAGCCACCTTAAACCTTTCTGTGAAAATAATTCAGTTAAAGTTTCTGTAAGTTTAAAAAAATCACATTTTGCAGAGACTGCAATCTTTTTTTTTTGTTAACAAATGTGTTGAAAATAGATAAAACAAGTGTTATTTATTAGATTTCTTGTCCAAGTTCTTTATTTCTATCTTGTATTTGATGTTACTTTTCTCCCGGAAGCTCTTTGATCATAAATCCTCTAAAGCATTTTTCGAGTTTCTTCGTTGAAACGTGAAGTCTTTTTTTTTTTCTTCTAAGATCAAGATTTTTGTCATGTGACTTATAGAGCCTTTAGGGAATCACATGAGTTAACGCGTAGAAAAATCAAATCATTGTTTTACTTAAAATAATAAATAATTTCAGTCTTCGCTTTGTTTCGCTATAAATCCATAAAATATTCCCCCCACCCCACACTCAAAGTTTCTCACTGACATCCTTATCCTTAGTCAAATTTTTATTCATGGACTAATATTACTAATATATTTATAATTGAAGAAACAAGTAAAACACACAGTGCCTTTTAATAAATAAAATTTATACATCACGATAATTTAAAAGCAATTATTTAAAGAATATTTCCCTATATTTTTGTTTTATATATTACTTACATTCAAAAATGTTATAAAGATTAGAAACATGTTCGTAATTAAGTAATTTAATCAACAAAACTATCTCTCGATAATTAACCTTAGAGGACGGCTGGTCGGATAGCGCGACCAAAAAGAATAGCCCCTTAAAGGACGGCGCTGGTCGGAGTAGCGACCAAGCTCTTCTTCCCCTTTAACAGCTTTCGGATCACTGCGGTTCCTATTAGAATCCAGGGACGTCAATCTCTTGACCGGTCTCTTTTGTATTGAGAGGGGGAAGGGGTGTTCCCTCTTTCTCACTTATCTAGAATTCCCTCTTTTTCCCTCTTATGCCCTTTCCTTGCTAGGAGATTTAATCTTTACACAGTTGTTATTGTAAGTGGTCTTTTCTTGCCTTTACGTATTCAATATCTCTATATTTTTTCTCATTTTAAATTAATCCTTGATTAAAAAAAACAGAAGAGAAAATGCCTAAACGGAAAAAAGGTTCTGACCACTGAAGAGATCCCAGAAACTTCTGATTGATTTAGAAGACGAAATTTTTGATGATTCAGATTCTGATTGTGAATTAGAAAATGAAGATTTAGATCAATCTATAAATTTTAACGTAGTTGCAGAAGATGAACTTATCTCGCAAGAGCAAAAACGAAATCTTCTGGGAAAATCCACAAATATTCCATAAAGCAAAAATTTTGCCATTTACTGGAAATATTATGATAAGGGGAGCTGCTGAGTTGTGTGAAACGGAAAAGCGATTTTTAATTGCATTTTTAAAAACTCTATTGTGAAAAAAAGTTACAGACGAAACAAATATATACGCCGATCGTATATTACAAAAAATGCAACTCCTTCAAATTCGAGGAGGCATAACCCGGCATGGACTCAAACTAATGAAGTGGAGATGATAAAATTTCTAGCCTTAATCCTTTTAATGGGACATATTGAAAAAGACAATGTAAAGGAATATTGGTCAACAGATCAATGCTGAGACACCGTTTTTAGAACTGTGATGCCGAGGGATAGATTTTTAAATTTACTTCGGTATTTACATTTTGAAGATAATAATAATATTTCAGATAAAAACTGCTTTTTGGATTATGACAGACTTTGGAAACTGAGATATGTGTTTGACTCGTTAAACAATTCATTCCAAAACATATATAATCCATCTGAAGAGCTTGCCATAGATGAAGCAATTGTTTCTTTTAAAGGGGCGCGTGATATTTAAACAATATATTCCTAAAAAAAGAAAAAGATTTGGAATCAAGTTGTATAAAGTAGTTGATAAAAAAAAGGTTATACCTTCAAACATGAAAGTATATTTGGGATGTGATAAAAAAGAATTAAAAGTGATGTAAAAATGACATCTACTCATGCAACAGTGTTGGAATTGGCGGAATGCGTAAAAGACAAAGGGGCATAAGTTGTTTATGGACAATTTTTTCATTACCAGCATTGTTTCAACAATTGTATATAGAATACAAAATAAATGCATGTGGCACCATGCGACCCAATAGAAAATTATCCTAAAAAGTTAGCTTGCCCGAAAATGAAGAAAGGGAGATTTATCTGTAAAATTTGGTTGCGGAATGACGGCCATGCAAAGCTGGAAAGACAAAAGAGAGGTTTTTCATGCTAAGTAACATGCATGACCCAGACATGAGTACATCAACTTTGTGCAATGACAGATGCGAAAAACCCGGTTTAGTGACAAGCTACAATACTAATATGGGTTTCGTAGATCTAAGTGATCGTATGGCCAATAGTTATACATTTGGACGCAAAACATTGAAATGGACCAAAAGCTTTTCTTTCACTTATTAGACTTAACAGTATTGAATGCATTTATATTGTATAAAATTAAAACGGAAATAATATATGCCACAACATATTTCGACTAAATTTAATCCGACAACTACTTCAAAACGAAAATATTGAAACAATTATTACCAGTCCAGAACGAAATGCGAGAAATAATAGGCCTGAAAATAAGCATTGGCCTGAATGTAAAAGTTCAAAGACGTTGTGCCATGTGCAAGTCGAAAGGTATGACGAGACGCACATCCGTCTCTTGTAAATTATGTAACGTAGATTATGTGTAAATTGTTTTGAAGAATACCATACGAACTAATATATTGAATTGAAATAGGCTGTTAAATTGTAGTTCATTTCCGGTTTATGCAATTTTTACGTGTATTTTACATCTGTATATATTTAATATGTATTATATCCAAGTACAAAATCATAATTGTATAGTTACAAAACGCATTTAAAAATGCTTAAAAATTTTTAAGAGATCATTGATTTTAAAATACACTAATTAAGGTCATAATAGTGCATTATACTTTCAAAGAGATTCTTTTTTCTTCGATTAGATAATCTTTTATTACTTTGAGTAGCTTTGATAAGCATAAAACCTTTAACAAAATCTGTGGAATTTTAGTACTCCTTTATTATATTAGTTTTAATATTAATATATATATATATATATATATATATATATATATATATATATATTCATTCTATTTTTAATAGTAAATTCTGTAATTTTTCTATTTGTATTACAAACAAATATTAAACCAAGAATAAGATTTATGTTGATGTTAAAATCATGTTTTAATGGATTTTTATGTAAAACTTTTAATAGTATTTTTATTTCAAAATAAATCTTAAATTTTTAAACGTGCTCCTTGTTATTTTATCATTTTAAGTTATAATTTATGTTAATGATTTAAGAAGGAATACAAATATTACATAAATTGTTACTGAAAAGTGCTATATGTTTTTAATTAGTAATTTTACCACATAAACCGTTTTATTATTTTTATTTTCTTTTAGATTCATATTAAACAGGATAATTGCAAATGTTCATAATACAAAATAAAAATTGCTAATGCATATAAAGCCATATATATGCTAGATTTTAAATTACTTCATTTTTCTCAATTTTATTAATTGTTACGCTTATAAAAATTCCTTAAAAATACATTTGTAGAGAATATAGAACATTTCGCTTTTTAAGTTTTTGCTGAAAATTTGTATATAATTACATAATTTATTTGTTGAACAGAAACGTATTTGAACTATTAACTTATGCAGTGCTTAATGAAAAGTAATTTTGTGACTTTATATGAGCCCCTTATATTCTAAACATTGTTGTATTGTGCTACTTTAAATTTAGGAAGAATATGTCAATTGTATTGGAGCTTTTCTTATTATATATTGAAAATTTCTAATTTTTGCAAAAATGAGTAGATTAACTTCATAATAAATAAGTTATCTGATAATTTACCCTTCTTTTTATAAATAATTCGAAACTAATAAATATATCTTTTGAAACGGCATTTAACTAACTTCTGTTTGAAAATTATTTGGTTGCATTTCTTTTAAGTATTAAATAATTGTCAAATCTTTTTATATTTAATACTCTTTAAAAAAAAAACAGAAAATCTTTTTTAATCCTGTTGAAATAACAGAAAACTAGAAAAAAATTAAAAAATAATAATTGAATAAAATAAGGCTTGGAATATATATATATATATATATATATATATATATATATATATATATATATATATAGTATACTATGACTACTGGAATAAGTACTGAATTTATTAGGACTAATTAAAGGGAGGGAGGAATTTTCTACTAAATGATGTTATCAGTGGAGAGAAAACCCAGTTCGGAATACTTCCCAGTACTGAATCAACTTTTTAGAACGTCAGCTGTGAGAGAAAGGTAAAAGAATTACCTAAGAGAAGAAAGCTAGAACAAAATGCCGGTTGTAAATCGAGATGTTTGAAGCAAAACTCTTCTTTTTGAAAAAAAATACAGAAAATTAAAACTGTTGACGAAGATCTCTAACCCAACTGGAGAGGCGTAGAAATGATTCTGTAATAATTTTGACTGTTGATCGAAAGGTTTGGCTAATACAATTAATTACACTAAAGATAGTAATATTAAAAAAATCCATCAAAGGCTATAGATTTTTCTATTTCCCTTAATATTAAAAATTTTATGATTACCTGGGATGGATAGAGGTAGTAAAATTTCTTGGAATTCATTTCATTTTGAAAAGGAATAAATGCAGAATGTGGTATTTGGGGGAGTAGAGCATAGTTATTCAAACTCATAAAAAAACAATAGAATTGTCATCGCCACAGATCTGAAGTTTGAAGGAGTCTTCAATTCTATTCAATCCTTTAGAAGTACTCTATCAATTGCAGTGTTTCTGCGGGGAGAATGAATAGATAGGATTCTGCAGGAGATAGTGATCAAATCGTTAAATGCCAAATAATAACAGATGAAGCACCTAAAAAAATTCAGCTGTAGTAAAGCTCAATAAATTGCACAGTAGTCAATAAGTTCAAGCTGATCAATCACTTAAAAAACGGCTGATACCTGTGGAGGCCTTTTACACGTTTTGAGTGTAAATATTTGGGGGAGAGGATTGGATCTTACATTGATTTTCAAATGTAATGGTTTTTATTGCTATGTTAATAAGGAATATTCGATTATTATGAATATTTCGATTTTTATTTTTGACTGGGGTTATTTTTTTTTCTGAGCTGCACATTTGGAAACTATTGTATTACCATACGTCCTAAAAGGAATATTATTGTTCAGAATTAGAAAGACGCGTGCATTATATTTCTTAAAAATATTTTTGAACTTTATTTTTATCACACAGAGATCAGAGCATTTATCTTAGAATTTCAGAAATGTTATACTAACTGATACATCAAAGAATTATAATTTATTGCAGCTTAAAAATGAGAAACTAATAAGTTTTACTTCTATCCATAAAACTAATAAAATAACCTTTTTATGTGAAAAGATGAAAAAGTAAGAAATAAATGTGTTGTAATTAGTCATAAAGAACAATTAAATACGAATAAGAATAGTTTATTCCTTACATAAATAAGTCTACCAAGATACATGAATGATTTGCTCCTTACTGACTT
>BMAU01003825.1:0-15832 GCA_019973935.1 Trichonephila clavipes
CAGGGTTATAAGATAAATCAGTGCCCCATACATGGCAATACCAATTTCGCATGTGTCATATGCGCTGAATTGCCAATCATATGCTTCATTTCTATAATGTCGCCAAAGGTTGTGATAATATGTAAGTACTGATAAATCCAATTTAAACAATGTCGATCAATTATTAATAAAACAAAATAGTCGTTAAATATTATTAATCAAGAACATTTTAATATTTATATGTAATGTCTAAAAATAAAAAGCATTCTTGAAATATAGATTACATTCAATTTTACTAACTAATTTTGCTCATTCTGTAATTTCTGTTCAGTAAATTTTGATTCTTTCAATATTCGAAAATGAGAGTGAAAGGAATCATACAGTATATTGAAATTGTTGAAGCTCTTTAAATAATTTTTTATGAGAACTTTTAACGCATTTTCCATAAATTTACTAATAAGCTAAAGGTTCTTTAAAACTTACAAGAAATTAAACTCTAAAAATTCTAGTTTAAAAAAATAAAAAAACACTTTTATAGTTAATCGAACAAAAAAGGAAAAAATAATTCTTAATATAAGAATAAAATGATTAGCGAGACAATGTCATGATAAAAATGTGGGGTGCTCAATATCAATTGTTATAATTTCTTACTAGTTCTATTCTGAAATGCCGAGTTAGTGTAAAAATGCAGAACAAAAGCACCCCCACGCTTTTTACCACAATGACATTAATATATATTTCTCGTTAATCATTTTATTCTTACATTATGCATTATTTTTTAGTTTAACTATAAAAGTGTGTTTTTTAAACTATAATTTATTTTTCATTTTTAGTTCGATCTACAATAAAAGCATGCTTTTTAATTTTTTTTTAAACTATCATTTATTTATTTCCATTTCAAAAGAAAGTGGGCAATTGTTTATATTATAATAAGAAATTACTGACATGAGTGTTTTTGCTTTAGAGTTGTAACAATCTTTCAGTCACCAAATCTGGAAATTGTTAATCATCATGATCCTTATCAGGACAATGGAACAAAATTATTCTATTGTCATCAGTCCTTGAAAAGTGTGCAAAATTTCGAATTAATCAGACATTTTAGAGTGGGTAAAAATATAGTTCAAAGATTCCGTTACATACAGGTGAAGCTTATAAAAGAGTCTAAAAAGATTACTAATTGAAAACGAAAATTTATTTTTTAAACTTGCCTTTTTCAAACCATGCAAGGCATTTTCGAGTTCAATATGAAAGTAAAATTATTAAGATGATCAACCATTCTCCTTTTATAGATCCTGTAATTCCTCGAAAAGTGTCCTTTTTTCAATATTTTAAAACAGATCTGTTAATCTTTGTATTCAGAGATGAACCAAACATGTTTCCAATATGTCGAGGAATAGTCTGAAACAAATATCACAGGAAATAACAGTTTTCAATGGTGTTTTTGGACTTTATCACAAGTAAATTGGGCAGATATAGAAAACTGTGTTGATTTTTTTATCAAAAGAAATGCCTGATATTAAAATCATTGACAATGGTCAGTTTGCAGACTGAATGTATATTTAAATTATAATAAAACTGAAACAATCGGAAAATCAACATGCTGAAATTGATAAGATGGATTGAAATACTTAACCATTTCAAAATAAGCACATTACATAAGAAAATTTAGTTATTCTTTTTAATTTACATTGTGCTGCCCTGGAACTAATGCACCAGTTGAGTCTTTTCAGTTCGTAATTTATGGACAAGTCAGGAAATCAAGATTGAATGTTGATATTTTTAGTTGCAGTACTTATAGTAAAGATGAAAGGTAATTTTGCTCGAAAATTTCCGATAAATTATAAAATATATTGAGAAACGAAACAATGCATTTTTTGTTTGAATTAAGAAAATGTTTCACACATTTACGTTGAAACTTTTTCTTAAATTTTCGTTCTCCTTTTCATTTTAAAAATCTGGTCACCTTAAAAATATTCCAAAGTAACACAATTATTTGTCTGAATAATTTAAACAAAATGACTTATTATGAATCAAGTAAATTATATTACATTTATAACAGTAATCCGCCAAAATAAGGTGAATATTTATCCCATTAAATTTTTCGTTCAAAGGCAATTACTTAAGAAATACAAATGAGTACATTTAACTCGAAAATCAAAACAATCTTGTACTCATGTGTTCTTCCGCGGGTAGCGTGGTAGATACAAAAAATAGTTCGGAAGATTTTATGAGAATTAAATTTGTTGTTAAGCCCCAATTATCAAAAATGTAGCCGATAAATTAAAGAGTTTCTGCAATCCTGAATATCTTTTTTTTTTAATTTTTCCGAAAGCATTAATTAGCATTTTTGGGGATTTTTTTGAGTACATATAAGGAATCAAATTCAATCAAGGCATGCGGTCAAATCTGATGCAAACATTCTCCTTTCAAAATAAGTATGTTTACGTACTCATTTTTGAGTAAGTCTTTTTTTCTCCGTGTGTGTTTCCAAGTTAAGTGTGAATCAAAAATAACGCCAAGATATTTGGTTTTCTGAGACCAGGGAATCTGTTTATTGTACATTATGAGAGGGGGAGGTGTGGTGCGTTTTTTGGTAAAGATGACTGCCCAAAATTTTTCTACATTGATACTAATTTTCCATCTGTCGTAATAATTTTCTAGCAGCTTGAGGTGTTTGTTAATGGCAAAAGTAACAGACTTTAAGTTTCTGTACGTGGCATTAATGGCCGTATCATCCGCATAGAGACTAATTTTTGTTAGTGAATAGCTGGGAATGTCATTAATATAGATTGAACAGGGTCCCGAGCAATGAGCCCTGAGGACACCCTGCAGAGATGGAATGAGAGTTAGATAATGATTCATTTACTCTGATCCGAAAGGATCTGTTAGTGAGATATGAGTGGATGAGGTGAATGAGGGGAGAAGGAATTTCGTAAGTAATTAGTTTGAAAGTGAGTTCTAAAATCCAAACACGGTCGAAGGCATTATGGCAGTGCTTCTCAAACTTTCAATACTGGCGCCCCCCTTTTCAATCACAATTTTTATCGCGCCCCCCTTATACATTAATAATGCAATAATAATGCATTATTATTGCATTTAGTCTATTGTAAATAAGTTTTCGTCGGAGGAAGGGGGAATGTAAACAGACAATAGAAACGGGATCATGATCGTGGGGAGTTAATATGTTAGTCGCTTCAATAGCTTGTAGTAGGGGTGGGGAGACAGTAATGTTTAAGGGACTTTTTGATAAGAATAAGAGTTCCGCCGGCGGCCGCTGCGTTAGTGATCCTGTCATTTCTGTAGCAAGTGTAATTAGCTATTGTAAAAGTGTGCGATGGTCTCAAATGAGTTTCCTGTATGAGAAAAATATTGGGGGAGTGCTTCTCTATAAATATTCGTAGTTCTACTCTACGTCTAAGCAGACCGTTTGCGTTCCAAGAACACAAATTGAGGCCAATGGGGGACTTAACCATTATTATTACAAGAGGCCTCTAATAAGGCGTACATTTGATTTGGGTTATTGTTTGCTTTTTGCACTTGGTTAAAATTCATGAAATTAGGATTTAAAGTAGCTATGGCTTGGGGTAAATTGAGATAGTTGACACAAACATTGCATAGTCATTTGTAGGGTGGCTTGCAAGTTAAAGTTATTATTATTAAAAATATTTCCGTTAAAGTTATATCCGTTAAAATTATTATTAGACTTATTGTTAAAATTTGGAATAGATCTATTATTTCGGGAAGGATTTCTATTGGCTTCAATTTGAGCAGAATTCACAGGTTCTTTTGGCGCCATCTGTTGTTTATTTTGGGAGTTAGAGTTAATTGAAATTTTATTTGGATTTGCGGCTTGAGCATAGGATACGATCGGTCTGATAATGCTATTGTATATATTGGTATAAGAATTTCGATTATTCAGGGTTGTGCCCTTAGGGGCTTTGGGAAACAGGGGCATCCTCTCCAGTTTGCCATATGGCCGTACATTTCACAGTTTATGCAATAGGCGGTTTTTAGTCTTTCAGTTATCGGACATTCACGGGTAATGTGTCCCTCACCGCATTTTAAACAGCGGGGGTTTAGATGGCAGTTTTCTCAGTTATGATGGAAGTGGTTACACGTGTAACACTGAGTAACACCTTTTCCATTATAACCTTCAACACGAATGCTTAGATAGCTTAGGGTTTTTAGGTGAAAGATTTTTAGGTTTTCGATGTTTCTTGGGAGAGTCGCAAGAAATACCGGGATGGCTTGTTTGGTTCGGCGGCCTATTAGCTGATTAACTTTTTCCGGCGTAAAGCCTAGTTCTTCCAAGTCGGCTTTAATTTCTTCGACTTTGAAGTTGCGGGGGAGTCCTTTCAAAACAACCTTGATAGGGCGTTCATTTTTGGGCTTAATTTCGTAGAATTCGAATTTTACTTTTTCAACAAAGGTCAACAGTACATGATATTGTTTCAATTCATCGGTATAAAGTTTAATAAATTCTCCGGTTGGGCGTGATCTTATTTTAGGGAACTTTTCATTTATAATTTTCATTTGTTTTATGATCGTTTCAGTAATTCTAAGCATGACTGGGGGGAAGGGGAGCGTTTTAACGGTGTTTTGATTGCCGGAAGGGGAGAGCCAGTGGCCGATGGGGAGTAACAACGGGAATATCGTTTTGAGAACCTGTGACTTCTTCAATATTGCTATCATTAGGTAAGGAAAATTTATTCGGGAAGATGGAAATATATATATATATATATATATATATATATATATATATATATATATATATATATATACTATCGTTTGGTATATCTAAAATTTGCCTTTTAGTTTTCCTTAGAGGAGGATATTCAAAATCGGAATCTGCTTTTCATTTATTATAAGTTCTATTATTGTTAAAATTTAAAGTTCTTTTAGTAGGAGTTACATAAGGGGATATTTTAGGCGAATTATTTTTCGATACTGATTCATGATGTGGGCAGCCAGGGGAAACACAAGGAGGAAATGAGGCTAAATCACTTACCGCCAAGTTGATAGTTTTGTCGGAGGGAAGATTCGATCTGAGTACCTTCCGTTCCGAACGTACGAATGAAGCAAGTACGCTAACCATCACGCCAAAACGATCGTCCTCGCGGGATGTTGGTACAAGTTCATATAGATATCACACCGCTACATACCCCCCTGCCAGTGTTTCGGCGAATAGGCGAACGAACGATACCATATTTGTGGCGAGCATGTAAGCAGTTGCGTCACTTTGTGGGTTGCGTCATCGTGCGTGACGGCTTGAGAATTGCGTCATTTGTGTTAGACGGCTTTGAGAAGTAACGGCTTATTTGCGTCAATGTTTGACGGCTTGGTTGCTTTTGCGATGGATAGATGGCGCCACGACTGCAGCGCGCGAAGGGTGCGGATTATATCACGGCCAGGGTCACCAATGTCGGATGGAAGATTCGATCTGAGTACCTTCCGTTCCGAACGTACGAATGAAGCAAGTACGCTAACCATCACGCCAAAACGATCGTCCTCGCGGGATGTTGGTACAAGTTCATATAGATATCACACCGCTACAGTTTCTTCAATTTCCTGAAGCTCCGAGACGGTACGTCTGTAGAAGGGCTAATCCGGGTGGTGGTCAGGCATGGCTTGTAGTTCTGAGATGCAGGCTAATTTGAACTTCTTGAATGTCTCCATCTTTTGCAGCTGGGCTTTGTTCTGAAGAATCTGCTCACATGCCGAAAGAAGTGGAGGAGTTGGAGTTCGTCTGAGCGAGTCGATTAAGTCCATATCCGTAGGTTCGTTGTTTTGTTGATCCATATCCAGTCGTTACCAGGTCAAAAAAGAGGGGAGAATTAAAGTGTCTATAGCTGGTTAGCCCTGATAAGGGCTGTAGATAACAGATGCACTATCAATATGGGGGAGAAAGCTTGACGAGATACTGCCAAAGCAATATGCCACGTGGTGGTCGGTCGTAGTAGCAGAGGGAGAGCGTTTGCAGTTCAACCTCACTGGTCAGCGTCCGAGCGGAGAAATTAAAAAAATCAACATTAGGACAGTGTAAATATCCCACAATTTATTGTGTGTGTGACTTATATTCCTCTTTCTCCTGTCTTTGGAGTGTCCAATCAGCGACGAGAAGCTGAAATTCTTATCAGAGGCAGTGTATGGTCACAAGACGAGACATAGGCGATCAATACAGAAAGTGCAGCGCTTGCGCAATCGTTCTCGAATGAAAGTGGATTTTGGTTTAAATTTATATTAATCTAAAATGTTATTTAATTTAAGGTATCCGACTACGTTCGGAGCCATGATTTTAAAAAAGCGCATAAATGGATAATTTTCATGATATTTAGTGTCACTTAGATTAGAAAACATCTATAAAATTGTTTTAAGGACATTATGACAAAAAAAAGTTATTTAAATACAATGTTTTTGCAAAACATTAATTTAGAATAACCTTTTTCAAAACGTTCTCCTTTTTTATAAAAAATGCTTCTATAATAATACTTTGCTTATATAAAGTAATGACTTCTCCAGAGAGTCTGAACCAGGATTTTTTAAAACTTCACATTATTTTCAGAGTAACTACCAATTGAAATAATTATCGGCGTTTTTTTTCTTAAAATTTCTACCCTCTGTTGTAGCAAAATATGGATAAATCCACTTCTAAGTTATATATTTAAAAAAATTCTAGTTCAGCCTCTGTACAGGGGTCTGAGAAGCATTTTTCATAAAAGGAGAATGTTTTGAAAATGGGTCATTCAATGTTCATTTTTTGTCAAATTATCACGCTTAAATAATTTTTTATTGTTGTAATATTAAAACAATTTTATATAGGTTTTCTAATCTAAGTGACATTAAATATCATAAATATTACCCGTTCTTACGCTTAGGGAAAATCACCGTTCCGAACGTAGTCGGATACCTTTAAAAAAAATTCAGCTACAATGAGAAACAAAATACCAATTGAGAGGGAATATCGTTATGTTGTAATTCTTGATCACAATATTTTATTCTTGTTTTGGACATCAAAATATAGCAGCTCCCATTTTCTTGAATGGGAACTGCAATATTTCGGTGTCCAAAACAAGAATAAAACATTATGCCTGATATTGTAAAAACTATTTCAGTTGCCGAGAAACAATCTTAAAGGCGCTTAGACATAATTCACAAAATAATCAAAAACTATAATTTTAAAATATTTGTCGATTCAGCAACAGCACTAGCAAGAACGGTTAAGTATTGATCCCAAATTTTTTTATCACGAAGCTCGGAAAAAAGTAAGTTTATTGGATTATGACAGTGGCGCACACAGGAAAGGGTCGGACCCCCAAAGCCCTATGATTTTCCGATTATGATTCTAAGTATATATTACCTAAAATTTAAATTACTTGTTATTAATGATTAATTTTATTAATTAATGCTAATTTATTCAAAAGTGGTTTTACTGTGTTTTGCTCCCGAAAATCGACAAAATCAAAAGGAGCATGAGACAAAAATGGTGAATTTTCGACCCCGGAGCCCCCCTCCTGAAAAATTCTTGTGTGCGCTACTGGATTATGATGAACCAGTTTCAAATCCCTTCCCCTTAAATAGACTGCTTTTTATTTTTGTAATTCTTGATCACGAGTCTCTTTCCGTAAATGAAGATATATTTTTATTATCTGAGTGCTATTCAACATTTTACTTTCTGTGCGGGTTTCACAACATTTATTATGATGAAAGCCTGCATAGACTTGGATATAAATTACAGGTACAGAAGAAGGTAGTATTTGTGAACGGTCTAGATGGTATACAACTCTTTAATGAAATAACTTCATTCAAAGGTATTCTTCCTGTAAAAACAGCCAATTGAGATGGTAGAAATAAGTCAAAAGCGTTCTCATTCCCAGTTTTCCAAATTTTGCTCCAGCAATAAGATTTTTTTTAAATCCATCCTGTTTCTGTAGTTTTAGGTAAAAAAAGTTTCTGTAAATTAAAAATTATTAAAGAAATAATCATGACACCAGAAAAGATTTCGGATTTGACCATTAACTCTATTGAATCCAAAATATCTGAAAAATTTATTTCACTGAAATTACTGACAAATTTGCTCGCCAAGAAAAGTTATTTTTATGTTAATTATTAGGTAGGCCTTGTGAAGGACTGATTTATACTGGTGTTAAAAATTAGAAAATTTGCCTATTGTCGAATTTTTGAAAAAGAGCGAAATTTAAAAATAATGCTTCGAAACAAAGATGTGCATCTTGTACGTCGAATATGTTAGCATATAACGTATGTGTTGGCTAAGGTTTTTTTTGATTTCCTGGGTTTTCAATTCCCAGGAATGTAATTGTCGTTCCCGGGAATCTCGGGAATGCGTCAAAGTTTTAAAAAACATGTTATTTTAAAATAAAATAGATAATTATATGAAATAAGGATACAAAAATTCCAAAAGTAATTCTTATTTATATAATGAGCTAAGAAATACAAAAAAAATATATAATAAATTAATAATTCAATTTTAAAATAGGATTTCAGAAAGCATAAGGAATTTATACTTCTATCGCTCAGCTAGTTCTAATTTTGTGACGAACAATCCGGCAGCAGAAAAATGCTCTCGGCTTCAACTGACGTTGGAGGATTTTTTAAAGCCTCGCATAGTTTTATGTTTGGTGATGGATTTTCAGTCGAGTCGAACAACTGCATCGCTTGTTTATTATTTTGTTGAAACTAATACTTTTCTTCGTTGAACTATATAGAACTTTTGTTTTAGAGTAAACTGCTTTCTCTAATTTTTCGTCCAACGTCAGAGGTTTTTCTTTAAAACTCTCCATGCTCTCTTCTGAGTAAGAAGAGTTGGATATTAATTCCTCTTCACAGAAAAGCCTTATCCATATCTCATTTCGGCTTGTCTAACCAAATAGTTTTTACTAAGCAATCGCCAATTATCGACAGTAACTGCAGCGGTTTCGTATTTTCTTCCAAAATTCAGGTATTGCATTAATCTTATTAAAGTTGAGTCTCTCGTTAATTCTTTGGATTAGAGAATATTTCTTTTTTTTCACAAATTATGAATTTTTTTCGTTCAATTCTCCAATAAAGAAAGAAAATACACCTGCAGTTAGTAAAGTTCCATTTTGACTGCATAATTTTTTTCTTCTAAGTACAATTTTCATTGGCTTTGTGACTGTTACAATTGCAGTCACCGTTTCAAACTCTACATTGAACTCTACATACTTTATTTGTTCTTCTTTAATGTCAATGAACGCTTTAAAAATTGCTCACTTTCTAAAAATCTTCCAAGCATTGCCAATAAACATTTCTTGCGTGTTTTGATTCCCGCGATTCTCAGGAAATCGGGGAACGAAGTATAATTCGGGAATAGAAAAAGTATAGAAATCGTATGATTTCCGGGAACTCGGATGTTAAAAACGATGTACTGAAAAGTTCATAAATTTTATTTTATTTACGCACGTGCTAATAAGCATTGAAACGTGACGGATGTTTATATGTATTTTTTTTTTTTACAAAAAAAACAAAGTTTTTTAATTTAATGATTTGTTTTGAGGAATAAAATTGTCAAGTTTTACACTTCGTGTTGATTATATTTTGTATTGATTTTTTTTTTTTTTTTTTTTAACATTTTTTGGAGTTTGTGACAAAATATTTTATTATATTATAATGTTTACTTCCTATAATGTTAAAGGTTTAAGAAAGATTTGTTACTGGTTGCAGAAGAAATTGGTGAAGTAATACCAGCAAAAGTAACAATTTCAGACTTAAGAATTTAATTCTTAATAGTGATGAGTACAAAAGGATTTGGACTTCGTCACGTCTCTGTTTTTAATTACGGCTGTTGAAGATCGGAAACAGAGAGGAAGTCAGAAAAAAGATGGATCGCGAAAAAAAAAAGGAAAGACGGAGACGGTATTGAAATGGAAGAAAAGGAAAGTCAGGAGACAGTATGAACTAGAGTTGGCGAGAATCGAGGAGGCTCAGTCTAACGTGGTGGGGGGGTGGGACTAATCACCATCTGGTCTAGTGAAACTAGACCAGATCCATATCCATAAATCTGTACAAAGTCTAAGAACAGCAGGGAGAGATACAGCAGCCTCTTCACAGGAAAACCCCAGACATTTCAGAATGAGCTGAGGAGAAAAAGGACTGATGTTACATTTGGGGCAAATTGGGAAGCTTCTTTTTCCACCCTCGAAATTCACCTCAGGGGGTCAGTCGAAAATCGTGAGTAGTAGAAGTGAAAATTTACCACTATCTGAAAATAACGCTAAGAAAATTTCATCTCCCAAAATTAGAGTTTCGAAATTTTCTGAAAATATTAAAGACTGGTTTGCCATTTTTGGAAGCAGTTCGAGCACATTCATAAAGATGGCGACGTAGCGCCAGAAAACAAGTTTTAATATTTAACCCTCTAACTGGATTCCTTCCTCCTGAAAAGTTATTCCAAAAACGTTTTACTCTTATATTGCGATTCCCTTCAAAAATGCAACAGACTTCAATTCTTTCCCCCTTTTAAAACTTGGGAGGTCGAAAGGGGACAACTTTATGACTTGGTTCGGCGTCTTTAAGGGCTGCGGTAGCCCAGTGGTTAAGGTATCCAACCATGGCAGGCATGTCATGAGTTCGATCCCAGTACCACTAAAGACCCGCCGTGTAGGGCAGCGATGCACGTTAAATCTGTCGAGAGCTGAAACGTCCTCCCGTTGGTGTGGTGTGGTAGTTAGGAGAGGGGGGTGCCAGCTCAGGTGTCGTCCACGTCACTTGACCATGGTTCAAAATTACGTGGTCCGTCGCCGGAAGCCCTCGTGTAGCTGAACAGTGCGACGTTAATATTCAATCAATCAATCAATCGGCGTCTTTAATCAGTAAGAACCAGGATAGCAATCGTTTACAGCTAGCTGTTGTTGCCTTGGGCAATCTTGTATGAAAACCGTAGTTCCACTCTGTAGTTTTCCCCATAGATTCAGTCACAGTAAAATTAAATTAAAATGCAGGGTAAAAAAACATGAAATAAATGGCGTGTTAAAAGTTGAAAAATAGTTATATTTTCTTCAAACAAAATTTATTTTTGTCATTTTTTAAAAATTAAAAAAAATATTTTGGTATTGAGATTTGAACTAGAAAAAAGCATCCTGTATTCATTTTTTTTTTGAATATGAGAGTAAGAAAACGCGCTCACTTTCCTGTTTAAAAAAGTTATGAGGTAAAAGAGTAAAAGGCCCTATCTTTTTTTTTTTTTTTAAACAATAAGACAATGGTGTATATATTTATGAAATAAAACAGACGTTTCTCTATTCAATTACATTTTTAATTTAGAATAACATAAAAAATGATTTCAATACTTTTAATTTATTTAAATTTAAATCATATAAATGATATTTTTATGTTAACTGAATATTTTTCGGAAAAATCTAAATTTTTCATTCCTAGTGCTCTCCTTTTCGAACTCCTTGTATTAAATAAAAATATCTTTTCTACATCGGCATTTGTGATGGACATAACACACATTCAGTCAATTTTTAATTTTAATGGGGGATATACTTCAAATGCACATGACAGTACTTCTAACCATTTTCTACTCAAGTTAAATTTCTTATCTTTCTGTTTCTTTTATTACAAGGAAAAATGTCACACATCGATAACTACATTTTCACACAATTCAGTCATTACAAATTCTATTGTGAGAAAAGTTCTCCTAATTAATCTTGTCTTTCAAAAACAGTACACTTAAAACAATGTTGTTCAGTGAGTTAACCGACAGTTTCAATGGCTATATTCACCATGGAAATTTTAAAAACAAATTTAACACTTGGAAATGTATCCTGTATTAAATTTTCAGTATACACAAATATTTCCTGCTGTAGGGAAGATATAGTATGAGATGTGGTGTGCAGTTGTGAAAGAATGTTTTCTGCACGTGTAGACTATTTTTGAAAATTTAAACGTCTATCACTGAAGCTGATCATATAACTGCAAATGAGCCTTATTTTTAATGTGTGCTGGTATCAAAGTAAAACACTTTACAATATTAAACAGCCTATGGAGTTTTATACTCAATATCAAACTATTTGCAAAATGGCTTACAACTTCTATTCAAATTGTAAAGAAACTGAAATATATATATATATATATATATATATATATATATATATATATATATATATATATATATAAAAATATATCACTGCATCAAAATATTCATAATATGTAAAGTATCCTGTTGCTCACTTATTTCTGTACATTTTAAAAACTGTAGCTGAAAGCAATTTTTTATATTTATAAACGAAGCATAACAGCTCACACAGTCGTAAAAATGTCCTTATCATTTTAAATATACTACTATAAAACAATATATGGATTGTAAGATCAGTTGTAAAATCTAAAAAGCTTTTAGAGGAGCTAAAAAACTTCAATTTTGGATTGATCAAATTTTAATATAATACACAAATATACATGTTATTAAGCAAATACATTTGAAAAATCAAACTTCCTTCTGAAATAAATGTAATTGAAGAAAAATATTTAATTGCAAATGAGTGGAAATACATGTTTATCTAAGGGGGTATCCCCAAAGTGAGGTAATCCCTCAAACTTAAGACTCAAACTCAGTGGCACAACAATCAGGGCCAGGAACTACTATGCCCATCATAATACACGTGACCATTGGACGCTGAGGTGCATGAACAGATATCCCGATTTGGTGGTCTGTCTGAACAGAGACCTTCAGTGATTAAGACCCGAAGCAAAGCTTCGTACTCATTTATCGACCCAATGTAGCGGGGATGAAGGCAGAGTCGACCTTGCGCAGCCCGTTAAAGAGAACCCCAGACCTGTGGTGTGGAAGCACGACTACCACTCGATCTTATTCGGTGAAAAATAAAAATTTAATGTTAGAATCTTATATAAATCCCTAATGAATGAGGGAGTCCAAAACTTTTTTTTTCATGTAAACTATTTAGACAAAATGAGTTGGTATGAACATTTCACAAGTTGCATAAATTAAAATTAACCCGTTATAGTTTACGCGCTTTTTTAAGGGTGCTGTTCAGTGTTGAACAAATGGTTTTTTTGTGACGCCCACAACAACAGGTGCATATTTATCGCAGGGAGGGCGCTAGTGTGTGAAAAAACGGTGTGAAAACAGTGTATGTGTAGACAGAGAACAAGAGCGTATGGAGAACGCTCGAATAAAATTCCTTTTATCTTAGTCTCGCCATTTAATGTGTGGGTGTAATCTTTTAGAGATTTTAAATTAATGTGTGTAATGAATCAGTGCAAACTAAACAATGGTCCGTCAAGAGCCCCGAAAAATGGCCGGGACTGAAAATAAGAGAATTGTAGCATACTCAACGATCACGAATGAAAAGGAAGCGTCCTTTTAGTGTGGAGAGAAAGTTGTCACTTGGTGAGAGGTCAGTCTTCAATTTTCCTATAATTTGTGTTTTGAGAAAAATATATGCGTTTCATAAGTGGTTAAAATAACTTTAATTTGTGATTGAGATAAGTTATTTTGTGATTTATAGGTGTTTAATTTGTGATTGAGATAGTTATTTTTGTGATTTATAGGTGTTTAATTTGTGATTGAGATAGTTATTTTGTGATTTATAGGTGTTTAATTTGTGATTGAGATAGTTATTTTGTGATTTATAGGTGTTTAATTTGTGATTGAGATAGTTATTTTGTGATTTATAGGTGTTTAATTTGTTATTTATATAGTTATTTTTTGTGATTTATAGGTGTTTAATTTGTGATTGAGATAGTTATTTTGTGATTTATAGGTGTCTAATTTGTGTTTGAGATAGTTTTTGTGATTTATAAGTGTTAAATTGAGGTTGAGTTAACTTTAATTGTGTTTTGAGATAATTATTGTGATTATATGTGTCTCATGTGTGGTTAAGATAACTTTAATTTGAGGTTGAGTTAACTTTGATTTGTGGCTTAGATAATAATTAAATTGTGGTTTTTGTTTTCGTTGGTGATTGAGATAACCTTACTTTGTAGAAAAATGAGGTATAGGTAATTTTAAAAAGGATGAACTTAGAATATTGCGGATGAATTAAAATTAGTTGTTCCAGACAATGCTTAAGTTGTAGATTTAAAGAGAATTAATACAGGAAAGTGAGATTTATAAAAAATGATAAGGAAAACGTATCAGGCTATTGTTGATTGTGTATTGGAGAGATAAATGATAAAGGAAATGAAAACGAAAATAGACTAGAAATTGAAAAAATTAAACTGTCACAGTTAGAAAGGAGTTAGAAATAGCGAAATTGCATAATCAATCGGGCAGAGTTTACCTTTACAAAATGAAAATCAATTAATTACAACCGAGTGTAATATTGAAAGTTTGATTAAAAGTATCAAAACCTTAACAATCCCAGTACCCCTAAGAGCAGATATATTTAATTTATTTTTTTCAATCTATAGAAAAAGGCATTTAAAACTAAAAATGTTCCTGAAAAATTAAAACCCGAAATTCTTTTGAATATTTTAGGAGAAAAGGCAAATAACTTAATGATTTATCTTCGAGATGAAGATTTAAGTGACTATAATAAGTTGAAGGCAATTGTGTTAAAGAATTTCAACCGACCCCTATGAATGTTTAAATCAATTTAAAAAGGCCCAAAAATTACCTAGCGAGAGTTATGTTCAATTCGCGTCTAGATTAAGTGCGAATTTTAATTACTATTCCAATTACGGGAGAGTCAATGATTTCAGTCAGTTTGTGAGTTAGTAATCTCAGAGATAAGATAATAGAGACATTAGACCGAGAATTAAATACATATTGGCATTAAGCAGGGGCGAAATGTGGTTTAAGCCACAAGATCTAGCACCCGGTGTGATATTTTTATATCATCCAAGGGAAAAAGGTTAGAGAAGCAGAATTTATTTCCCTAAAAGTTTAAACGTAATGAGACCTATAATCATCGATGGAGCAAAAAATATTTCAAGCGTAAATCTGTCTTCTATTAAAAATGTGAAATGTTTTGTTGCAAAATCACGAATTCCACCCACTGTATTCATGCTCAATTTAAATCTCAGCGTCAGTGAAAGAGTGGATTTCGTAGGCTAATCATTTGTGTTTCAAGTGCTTTCCCTAACTGTAGGTGTGAAAACTGGCTGCGCGAAAAATTGTTTTGTGAAACCACACAATCCGATTCACTTCTAAAGCGGACAAGGCCAAGTCTGTCGCCCTCAACCAAACAGTTCAAAGGTCGGTTCAACCCGCTCGCAGATGTGTTCGAAGGGGACCGGGAGGATCGAAGATTGCGTCGTTCCACCCCAAGGTGAAAATGAAGAAAACAAGTCGTTCATAGCTTAACCAGCTTTTTAAAGAATGACGCGAACCACGTTTTTACTGGTAGCGTCCAGGAATTAGCTATAAGGGGACAAATATGGCTTTGTGAGGTAAGAAGCGCTTTGGACGTAGGAGTCAGTCAACTGCATTACGAAAGACTGTGCAGATAGATTACAATTAAAAAATGAGAAAATTAATTTGCTATCTTGTTTAAATGAGTCAACAATGACAATAAATGGAGGGTTACGACCTCCATATTTAACGGTGATTTAAGTTTCAAAAGGAGCTAAATTTATTGAATTGTAAGAAGGATAACCGATTTGACTGTCACGAATAATAAATGTGTCGCTAGATATGCCAAACGAAATTAAACTAGCCGATTATAAATTTAATATTCTGGTAAAATTGATGTGTTGTTAGGCGCGGAAATATTTTACGAATTACTGAGACCAGGCCAAATTTATTGTGGAATTCAAGACTGCTTTTACAAAATACTGTTTTTGGATATGTAGTTGCGGAAGTGTGGAATGAGGATAACAATATTCATTGTGGATTGGTTGAAATGGTGGTGGT
>BMAU01003827.1:0-16257 GCA_019973935.1 Trichonephila clavipes
TGAGGGTTGAACACCCTAAAGAAGTACTACTATTACCCCGATTCTCGACCCGAAATGAATTTCCTTATTTGTGCCCTCTCCTTGTTAGATAATTTTATTTCCAAAGAGTTTTTAAGAGTTAGATTACTTTATTTTTTAAATAAAAAATTAGAAATATTGCCACTGTGACATTCAGCAAGTTCTTAATTGCATTTTTAAATGAGACACAAAGAAAATGTCATGCTGGCGTATACAGATTTTTACTAGCCATTGGTATAGACATTACAATAAAATACTTGAAATAAGGAATTAAAACATATATCGCTTAGTATGATTTTTTTGTTTAACTGGAGGTAAACATTAACGAATGGAACATTGAATCTATGAATATTAAATTCTACACTTCAATAATAATTTTTAGCACCATACAGGCAGTGAAACTTATATTCAAACACCTCGAGAGGAACACACCATAAGCAATGTAACCCAGATTTCTGTTCCGCTTTTTTGAAACGAATTAATTACAATTAACATGTGTGGGACTAGAGAAAATCATGAACGAAAGTAACTACGAAGACCTCTGAATTCTATCTTACAGCCGTAGTTTAATGCAACACTTCAAACACTGGGTCCACATAGGAGATAAAATCAGTTATCTTGGATCCCGTCCCATGTCAATATCTACGGAAAGGAATTGACTGACACGCTTGCAAAGGTGGGACTAGACTCTCTTGTCCCTTCTACTTCAGAGCTCCCATATGTAGAACTATTCCCAAGGCAAAAAGGTCCAAAATAAAAGAAAAATGGTTAAGACTTCCATTTTATACATGGTATAAAGTCAAAGACCAGGTCTTTCTTTATCTCTGCCTTGTGACAAACAGTCCAACACTACTTTGTAACAATTTACCAGATGGCACTTAAAATGTCTAACTTTTTCTGCAGGCTATAAGAGGTTTCTTATTTGCTCTAAATGCCTGTTATAACTGACTTCACCTCAGCACACCTTGGACTATCTCTGATAGGACTGGGAAAAGATACGAGATAGTCCACTTCTAGTATCGACCTTCATTAACCGGGATTTAGGCTCACCGGGTGTTCTGTACAACCCAGCAGCAAAAAAAAAGCGTTCTAGGATTCCAAATAACATGCACAGAAACACTATTCATTCTGTTGTTGTACATTGTAGGTCATCGATTCTTCTGGTAGGATACAATCACCCTAGCTTGGACGATTGGAATGTAATGACCACGTGACCGATTACGTTATATTTTTTGTACTGCGTTTATGTCAACTATTATATAGACCTAAATGCAATACTTTTATGACCGCTGGTATACTATGTACCAATTGCAGAAGAATTGCTAAAAAATAAATTAAGAATGGTTAGTACATTCCGAAAAATAAAAGGGGAGACACCGTTATCCTTCAAAAAGCCTGTCATGTACAATATTTGCTTTCTTCATAAAAATCCGATTACATAAGATTCTTATCGTAAAAAAAGAAGAAAAAAATATTCTAATTAACTCTACTATGCATGAAAATGAAGATACGTTATTAGAAACCGAGCCCGGAGTGATAAAACCCTAAATAGTGATTTTTTTATAATTTGACCGAAAACGCGGTTGATATCACATGAAATATGTAGTATATATGATGTGTCGCAAATATGAAACCGTTGGCCACTGCGAATATTTTACCATCTACTTAACACTGCTAGAATTAATGCTTCTATTGTCTACCATTCGGTTTTCCTGATAAAAAACAGAGATGTTCAGGATTATTAGAGGAGATTGGAATGGAACTTGTGCTGCCATAATGTAATATAAGATTAAAACTTCCATACCTTAACAACAAACTAAAAAATAAGCCTTACTGACTTAACTAAATAAATAAGCATTAATCTGTTAAAAGGAGTAGCTACACTGTTTGTCCACAGGTAAAAAGATGTAAAAACGAACTGTTTTTTATTTGTCTCCAATGTAAAAAATATGTTCTTAATTCATATGAATACAGTCTACTTTGAATGTTTGCAAAAGTATTAAAATATATTTTTTTTCTAATACTTTCTACTATCCTTAACATTAATTACAAAGTAAATTTATTACTGGTACATATGTTTTATTTATATTTTTAACCAAATATAAATCTATGCATTTTAAAATGAAAATGTTGTAGGTTAAGTTTATACCAATACTAATTTCATTAGCATGCAAAAACTTTAACAATTTAATTTGTATAATTCAAAACAAATCTTGTAATTAACAAATATTTTCATCGTAGTTGACTTTTTTCAATCTTAAATAATCGCGTTAAAAGATAGGATGTGTTTTAAACACCCGTGGACAACGACGGAGCAAAAACAGGCGTGTATGATCCCGTGTTAAAATCAACGGTTTCACTGAACTAATCTGATTTCATCTGACCAGACGAGAGATTAGTAACAACAACAACAAACACACAAGTATTTAAAATTTTAAATTATCCAAAAGTTATGTTTCTTTAAAAAGTCACACACTTTCCAAAATTTCTTCTTGGTTTTTAATTAGTTGAGCTGGAATGCATTTAAATGTATTATATGTCCTTCCATTACACTTTTTTAACTACCACGGGTGCCAATGTGAAATATATTGGTTGACACACAAAAGTGAAATAATTCAATAAGAAATAAATATGGATATATTTTTAACATTCTTAATTCTTTCATCAACTCAGGTGAAATGTGTGTTCTATAAAATATTTTCTTTAACTACTTAGAAGTTTGAGATTATTTCTTCTGGGGAATATCTGACAGTTAATTTTCCACTCCTTGGCAATTTCACGCAAACTTAAAATCTAATTAGATTTAATTTTTATAAAAAAATATTTTTGACATTTTGGATAAGAAACGATATTTACATCCACATCTTTATTTTTATGTATGACCGTAGCGACACGTTTGTCATAATTAAAACTGACTGAGTATTATAATTTTTTTTATTTTTAAACATAACTGATGCTCAAGTTTTTACAATATTTTGGGGTTTTTTATGAAGTTATTTCCATGAGAGTGAACTTGTGACAGGTTTTGAAACACTTCAGCACTTTTTAATCTTACTCTGTATGGTAGAAAAAGGGAGCGACTAAATGGTTTTTCTTCTGAAAAATTAACTAAATGTTCTAATAAGACTCCATACATCTTAAAAAAAAAATATAGCTCATTGATTTTAATTTTAATTGTATAGTATCTTTCACTTAACTTTTGTTAAATGTTGTTATTCCAATGTAAAAATAATTAATGCCATGAAAATTTGTTGCATAGTTAATGCATAAGAGAGGTGTATAGATTAAAGTTATTCATCAAGACCCAAGTATAAGTAATTATAATCTTATTTATGGACTTAGCATAAGGAACTATTAGTTTACGTGCATTAATCAGATTAAAAACTGACTTAAAAGAGATGCAAAGATATCCCCCTTTAATTTTTTTTTTTGAGAAAATTTGATTGTGCAAATTAAGATTTTTATCTTCATTTCCTGGCTGTATTATATTTCCGAAAAAATTACTTTTTGATGTCTTTATATCAGAGAGAGCGGTATTCCCTAAGGGATATGATGACCCTGCGTGGTAGCCGAGATCATGTGGAAAATTCAGAAATAAAATATTTTTAATATATATATATATATATATATATATATATATATATATATATATATTAACTTACTGAAATAAAGCAAATTAATATTGCTGTTATTATTGTTTCAATCCCTTGGAGCAGGAAAGCCTACACCAAGTCCATTTGAGCTTTCCGCATAACAGTGTCACACACCAGGTCTTGCTCTTCATACATCTGTCGCAGGAAATGCCCCAGCAGTCTAGAAGGTGGACAGGAGAAGCAGGGGGAGAGAGCAAGGACAGGTAAAGAAAGACTTTATTCCTGGCACAAAAGTCATACTACTAGCGCTTCTAAAGCGCGTCAATGCTGTCTGATGAGCCCTGGAACACCTTCACTGCAGATATAGGCCAGGACTCTTAGCTGCGTACCAGTGGTGAGCAGGAGGGTTTCGCCAAGTCAGATTAATTTTAGTTCTTTGGAGGGAATGAAGTTCCGAATGGCTTAAGACAGTGAAACCGGGGTTAGAGAGATCACAACCTCTACCAGCCAGCTTATTATCTGCTTCGTTCTCAGGCACACCCACATGTGATGGTATCCACTTGAGACATACTAGTTTCCTCTCACCAAGCCTAGCTAATTTGGATGAAATATCTAGACCAGTACTGTCCATAAATTTTGGGAAATTCTTCAAAAATTGGATGCAGCTTTTGCTGTCTGTCAGGATCCAGATACTGTCCTTATAAGAGTTGAGAGCATGATCGAGAGCACCACTAATCGCAATGAGTTAGATTAATATTGATAGCGACATATTAAAAAATAAAATGCACTTTTTTGTGCACTTATAAAGGCACGTATAAATGCACTTATAAGTGTTTCAGTAGTGCATACCGCATTTGATAATTAATTTATCAATACTAAGATAAGAAAAGCCGTCTATCCGTTATATGGGTTAGAGACACTGACTGCTGTGCCGTTGGGTCTTGGTTTGAATCCCGGAAAAGCGTAGCTGTTTGTAAATAGATAGTGCCTTGGTGGCATGGGTAGGCGTTGATCCACAAGTCCTCTCGTTGTGTTTGCTGGAAGGCCCTGACAACCCTCAGGTTGGTCAGGACCTCAAAAATTCGGTTGAAACGAGGCAAATCGCATCATCACTTGCAAAGTGCTCAAAGCTACGGCTGATGACAGCCATTTATATTGTATTTTCCATGATCAATTTCACGGGTCTTGATCTGATGTTACTGTTAATCAGGCGGCATAAGTAACATTGACAACAAGCTTTAATAAACTCATTAATTACTAGTGACTTCCACGGGTTTGTCACATGCAAAAATATATACCAATTTGAATACATATCTTGAAAACTTTACGATTTATGGTTAAAGTTGTATTGTATCTTTAGGGTCAAAATATAACATAGTACATGTATTTAGTATATTTAGTACATTATTATTGGGAAAGGGGTTAAGAATTATGATGAAAAATGGGGTCGTTGATATTGCAAGTTTGAGAAAAAGCACTGCTTTATATTTTTCAATATTATTACTACTGCTGTTCCGAAAACCCCAGCTATGACAATTTGGCAATACGGTGCTGTACTGTTCAATAGAATCGATGTTTTGTGAAGAGTTCATTCTCAACGTTATCTTGTTTATTAAAAATTGTCCTGGGTCTTAGATTATCTTGTATGTTGACTTGTGTCCTCCCAGTGGGCATATCGAGGCTGGAGTGAATCAAATATGTTGTCGGTGTGCAAAAGTGCATAAATGCAATATGAAGTGGCATATAAATTAAAAGTTTTTAAAAAATGAGCATTAGAGTATAGATTTATTTTACTTTTGCAATTATTTTTTATGCAGAAACAATTCTGAGGATTATTTTAAATGGTTTCCTTTCGATTTTGCGTTATGATTCCAATTTATATATATACTTTTTTAAAATATGAAAGTGAAATATATGTCCTTTTTTGTGTATTGTAAAATGCCTGGTGGCCGAGTGGTAGCATTTCACGCTTCTACACCAACGGTCCAGGGTTATACTCTCAAGCTGGGCAAGGTAGACTTTCATCCCTTCAGTGGGTCCATAAAAAAGTAACAGGCTTGCTTAAGGTCTAAAAACACTAAGGGTTTCTCTTCCAAATGACCAGCTGATCGAGACATCTGCTCCTACAGATACAATCGTCATGTATACTGAAATAGTTACAGTAGGCCTTGACGCTCATGAGCTGTGGCACCACTGAGTTTAGTTCAATAAATTCAATTAAACGTGTGACAAAAAGAAAAGATAGCACTTATCGATATTACGGGGAATATTTTTTTATTATGCCCGAAAGTTTAAAATTATTAATTATGTTTCTTAAATGTCGATGTACTTTTAAATATTCAATTTTAAAATTTAAAATCTCTGCTAATCTTTTTAAATCTTTAAATTATTCTATTAATGTGATTTATGCAGTGTGCATAACTCTGCATGTATTTCCACACAAGTGTGATAAATAAAATTGTTGAATAAAAACCCCTTTAAGCTTTTCAAAATATTTTTAAATACTTTCATTATATCCATCAGAAAAGATTGCGTAAATATGTTTAGACTTATATAAGGAAATTGTTTTCTTTCTCACAACGTTAAAGGTTTAGTTATAAATAAAATTTATAATTTAACTAAAAATACTAGTCATTGTAAAAGTTCTTTAAATTTACCATTGCACATGACACTTAAAATTATCAATGAATAAGAGATTTAAACCTTTTTGTCAAATATTCTCTATAAATTTCCTGAGTTAGCATATGAAATGTTCAATGATCTTTTTATCTCAAACAGGAGAAAATATATTGATTTCAACTGTTCAACAATATGTGTTGGTTGTACTAAGTATAAAACATTACGTTTTCTATAGGGAAGTTTTGCATTCGAAGTAACATACAATTATTACTTGCAGCAATTAAGGAAACATCATTTGTCTTTCTAATGGGAATGCGGATTCGTAATTACCATTGCATACCTAATACTTTCCCCAGGAGACGTTACCACTTTCTAGTGCGGCACCATATAGGTGGATATCAATTGCCACAATGTAATTTAATGCTCAGTTTCTCCCCAGAGGGAACCTGATCTTTGAAAATGCGAAAATGCACTCGGATTTTTTTAACAAGAGGATCACAACAAAGCAGGCACTATAGGAATCTTCAACACGACGCAGAATTTTACGACATGCACGCTCTCGATTTTTTGCATCATTAAAATCCCCCGACTTGGGCCGAGGTCGAACCCGTAAACTTGGATGCACAAACCAACTACGCCAACTAGCTGGCATGAAGTAAAAATGTAAATCATTCTAAAGTAAATTTTGAATCGACTGTATATTTTCATTGGTCTTAATACATTCAAAAATATTTTGCACTAATTATATTTTGACTAGACGCTTTAATATCAAAACCGCTTAGTTAACAATAATTTATTTTTAAAAAAGCTAGTTATTTTAGAAGTGTTTAATATGAAAATTCATTTTAATGTTTTTAATGAAATTTTTAAGACCGGAAGGAAATTTGTCCCATTTTTCTATATTATATTTAAGTATGATGAAAATTGATCTCAAAAAGAAATAAAAAACAAGGAGGAAAAAAAAAAAAGAAAAGCAGCAAACTAACATTAAAATCGTATTAAGTTCCTTTAAGTAGTTTTTCCCAAAGAATTCTCCAGTTGGAAGGCTGTGTGCCAGACGTAGAGTAAATAAGTATATTTCACAGTGAATTTCAAAAAATATAAAAAACTTAAAACATAAATTAAAAAGAAACTGTCATCGGAGTTTATGTAATATAATATATTGTTAAAAACTAATTGATCTAACATGACTGATATGTTCTTTAAAACTGTAAACATAGTTTTTTTTTTTTTTAACTTTTAACCCTTTAGTTGTGATTGACGAGTATACTTGTCATGTAGAAGTTGCTGGATTTTGCATCATGACGAGTACATTCGTCATGTGTTTATAGAAGTCGCCATTGGTTGATTGAATTGCACTTTTCGAGGGAAGCAAGACATATTTTCAAATTTCAAGATGTTCAGAATATTTTAAGTCCCCAGTACAAAAAATAAATGTACAGTTTTGGATGAACTCTTGAGTCCTCGTATGAACTAGCTGCAACAAAGTAAACGTTCGCACATCGAATTTATTTATGTGCGATGATAATGTTTTTTTTTAAATCTTAGCCTAAAACGTGCAAAGGCAAAGCTCGGAAAGTTGAATTATAATGGATTCCTTCAGATGCGGTCAGCCATGGGACAAATGCGTGACGCTGACCGTTTACTGAGCCCACTCATAGTTGTTGGCTTGAATTTATCTATGTGTCGATTGGTGTAAGTACATATTTTTTGAAGTCATATGTACTGGCATTAGAGTAATAACCCAACATTATGCTGCCTAAGGAACAATTGCTGTATTGAGGCGGGAAAGCAAGGGCGCTTCCTGGTAAGAGGAGTGTGATAATCCTTACTGCACCTACTCCAGAACTTCCTTAGTATCAAGAGAGGTATGTTGCGACGCCATTAATTTATTCATGTACTTTCCCTGATCACGCTCGTGGCATCATAAGTATGACGTAAGGATTGAAGTGATGTCATGCGCGCCGGTCAGGATTGGTTCTTGATTACATCACAAGATGTCAGATGTAGAATCAAGTGTATATATATGTAGCTCTTTCCTTGGAAACTGTAGGTTTTTTGTGTGTCTCTGTGCTGTGCTATAAATAAAGATTCTTGTTCCAGTAACCGTCGCAAAGTATTATTTGCAGAACCTTGAGTAGTAACATTTGGCGTCCGTGACAGGACGTGTTATTGGAAAGTAGATAAATAGAATTAGATATGGATCTTAAAGCACAAAAGGCACAGAGACGAGTACTTAGGACTGCATTTACCTTAAGCGCAAATAAGATAGAAAGTGAGCTAAAGAATGATGTAGTAGATTTACAGAAGATTTCGTTGCTGCAAGTGCAATTGAAAGACAAATATTTGAGATTAGAAGCGGCCCAAGAAGCAGTATCTGGAACTTTGCTACAATTAGAAAATAATGGAGAAGAATTCGAGACTGATTTCATTGATGCGGAAAGCTACCGTGAAAAATATTTAGAATGTTACACTCGCATCGATAAGAAGTTGGGAGAGACTGTTATTTCTGAAGTTCCAGACACACCAAGAAAGTTTAAGCTACCGAAACTCGAACTGAGAAAATTCGGCGGAGACCCGAAGGAGTTCCTTTCGTTTTGGAGCCAGTTCCAAAAAATCCATGACGACGGAAGCATCCCAGATGAAGATAAGATGCAGTATCTTGTGGCTTCAGTTGAACCCAAATCGAAAGCGGAAAGACTCATTCTTAGTTTTCCGGCTACTGCAGCGAATTACCCGAAAGCAGTGGACCAATTGAAAGAGCGATTTGGAAGAGAAGATCTACTTGTCCAAATTTATGTTCGGGATCTTCTGACAATGGTTATGAAGAATGCTGTGTCCGGTAGAGCAAAAACGGAACTTTCAAGACTCTATGACGAGTTGAGGAAAGCTGAGAGCCCTGGAGAGCCTAGGACGAACGCAGGAAAGGTTTGGAGATTTCCTAGCTCCTCTGGTTGAGAGTTGCCTGCCCGAAGAAGTGCTAATGACGTGGGAACGGAACAGAAATCACCACGAACTATCCGACAACACTGCCGGAAAGAACATTCGCTCCTTAGAGAATCTAATGACTTTTCTCCGTCAAGAAGTGCAGGGTGAAGAGATGGTTGTGTTATCAAGAACTGGATTTGCATCGAATAACGTTACCCGTAAGAAGGAATATGTTTGTACCCCCTCTAAACGAGATTAGTGGAGATCCGGCAACTGCGGCAGCCCTGGTAAGTTTCAAATCCACTGACAATAAAGTTGCTTGTATTTTTTGTGATAAACCCCATC
Organism: Trichonephila clavipes; assembly: GCA_019973935.1. Taxonomy (NCBI): domain Eukaryota; kingdom Metazoa; phylum Arthropoda; class Arachnida; order Araneae; family Nephilidae; genus Trichonephila; species Trichonephila clavipes. The sequence continues at coordinate 9,504 of BMAU01003827.1, forward strand.
CCAGCCATAAATGTTTTTAGCAAAGAAAATGTCTTTAGATGAGAAGTTAAAAATATTGTCTAAAAAGGGAGCTTGTTATTCATGTTTAACTAAATCAAATCATATCAGTAGGCAGTGTGACTTAAAATCTAAACTGAGGTGCAATTTCTGCTCTTTATCTCATTATAATATTATGTGTAGTAAAAAACTTGATAAACATTTATGTTAAAAATTCTCCTTCCACTATTTCTCTTTCTAATCAATGTAGCAGAGATCGAACGGTTTATTTGCAGACTCTCTGTGTAATTGCGCGAGGTCGAGGTCGAGAAAGGCGCATAAGGATTATTTTAGATTCAGCTAGCCAGTATTCTCACGTGAGTGAAAAATTAATTGCGCACTTGGGATTAATACCGCATAGATATGAAAACGTAATTCACTCCCTGTTTGGAGGAACGCAAACGAAGCCCAAGAAACATGGAGTTTATTCTATCGAGCTGACGGCTTTGAATGGAGATTACTCTTGTTGTTTAGAAGTTCTCTCAGAGGAAAAGATATGCGACAGTGTCCCGAAAATAACAGATGAGCAAATTCTAAATAATTTAAGAGAACTGAACATAGAGTTTTCAGATTCATTTAGCGAAGATTTAGAAATTGATTTGTTAGTGGGTTCGAATGTGTTAGGTCGCATTTTAATGAAGAAATGTTGTGAGTTAGATTCCGGTTTAAGTGTGGTCGAGACTAAACTCGAAATACAGTTATAGGAATGCTGGATGATGTATGCCATATTGATAGAAATGTTATGACAACACTTTCAATGTATGTAAGAAATTTTAAATTAACTGATCTCTGGAGTCTGAAAGTTTAGGCATTTCTAATCCAACACTAGAGGAAAGCAAACAAAATTCTTATGAAGACGCTTTAAATGATTTTCAGCAGAAGCTAGCGATTCTTCCTAACGGAAGGTATGAGTTACAGCTTCCGTGGAAACATGATCCAGTTAATTTACCTGATAATAAAGGTTTAACTTGGGCTAGACATGAGAAAGTTATCAAAAGGGCTGAAAGTAATGGCTTTCTCAGAGAGTATCAAAAAGTTTTTTGAGGATTGGGAAAATTTGGGGATTATTGAAATTGTACCGGAAGAGGAAGTGAAAGCGGTTAAATGTCATTATTTGGCACATAGGCCTGTAATAAAACTGCAAAGTGAAACCACAAAGTACCGTCCCTGTTTTGACGGGTCGGCTTGTGAAAATGGTAAACCTTCATTAAACCAATGCTTATATAAAGGCATAAATCTTTTAGAAGTAATACCCGATATTTTAGATAGGTTTAAACTTTACCCTATAGGATTAAGTGCAGATATAGAGAAAGCGTTTTTAATGTTATCAGTTCATCCAAAAGATAGAGACTATCTTCGATTTTTTATCCTAGTAAAGAAGAATTGGTGTATAGGCATTGTCGAATTGTTTTGGTTTAAATTCTTCCCCTTTCCTATTAAACGCATCCATAAAACATCTATTAGATAACGCACCTCTTGAATACTGTAATGTTGTAGAGAAATTAAAAGTTCATTTTATGTTGACAATTGTTTATCTGGTGTAAATAATGTAAAGGAAAAAGAAAATTTTATTGATATAGCTTCAAAATTATTTTCAAAAGGCTGTTTTAACGTGCGAGGTTGGCAAAGCAATGTAGCAAGTAAATATGTTTCTCAGCATACAGGAGAGGCGTCAGTTTTAGGCATGTTATGGAATTTAGACAAAGATACTCTGAGATGTAATATAAATTTTGAAATCTTAACGTGTGAAACAAAAATTACGAAAAGGTTCATTTTATCAACGGTGCAAAAGGTTTTTGACGCAAACGGGTTGTTATCTCCAGCTACATTGCCTCCCAAATTATTATTGCAAGAAACTTGGAAGTTAAAACTGCCTTGGGATTCAGAATTACCTAAAAATATTGTTAATAAATTTATGAAATGGTCAAATGAAATGTATTTGTTAAAAGAAGTTACTGTGCCTCGATATATTGCCATAAATGAAACCTCTGAACTCCATATTTTTGTTGATGCATCTAAAAGCTCATATGGTGCATGTGTGTTTGTTCGAACTGTTGTAGAAAATGATGTAAAAGTTACACTTTTACGTTCTAAGGCTAGAGTAGCCCCCTTGAAATCTCTTACCATTCCTAGATTAGAATTAATATCATGTTGCCTCGGAGCTAGGCTTGCAAATTCAATTATACGTGCTTTAAATCTACCAGGAATAAAGGTAATTTACTGGTCTGATTCAGAAGTGGCTCTTTGGTGGATAAGAGAACAAGGAAATTGGTCCGTGTTTGTGGCCAACCGGGTAAAAGAAATAAGAGAACTTACCCAATTTCAGTCGTGGAGGCATGTTCCAAGTAATATGAATATAGCAGATTTGTTATCTCGAGGATGTACCCCCCAAAAGATGTTAGATTCTAAATGGTGGGAGGGACCTCACCTCGATGGTTAAGAAACAATAGGGAACAGTGGCCTGCCAATAAAATTAATTGTGAACCTAAGGATGTTATTTTGGAAAAAAGGAAGTCTGAATTAGTTAATGTAAATATTTCTGAGGAATTGGTCCCTGGGTATGCTGTACGATTTTCTAAATACAATTCAATAGTTCGTTTAATGGGCTGGATTTTAAGATTTATTAATAATTCTAGGGTTCATGTTGAGGAAAGAGAACTTTCCGAACTATCGTCGGATGATATAGAAAATGCTGAAAGGGTGTTAATTCGGTTAGTACAAGATAAGATGTTTCCCTAATTTGAAATCAATACCCATTGTAAATGTCTTTTAAGATAATGAAGGAATCATTAGAGTTAAAACTAAAATAACTGAGAGAAAAGATGATCCAAATTATATTGCTCCTATTTTGATGCCTAGTAAATGCCTTTTAACCACAAGATTAATTGAGTATTACCATCTAAAACATTGCCACGCTGGGGTTCAAATTCTTATGTCTATACTGCGTGAAAAATTCTGGATAATGAAAACACGAAAAACGGTCAGGGATTTAGTTATGAAGTGTGTACCCTGTCGTCGGTATAGCTCTAACTCTCCTATGAGTGAACCTATGAGTCTGCCTGCGGATCGTGTTAAAGATGCTAACGCGTTCGACATTACAGGTATTGATTTGGCTGGACCTCTTTTTACTAGAGATGGAGGTAAGGTGTGGATAGTGCTTTACACTTGTGCCATTTATCGAGCGATACATCTAGAGCTAGTGAGTTCATTGTCTACTGAGTGTTTCATGCTTTCTTTAAGACGGTTTATTGCACGTCGTACTAGACCAGAAACTATATATACAGATAACGGAACTAATTTTGTCGGCACTAATAGTGAATTGAAAAATCTAGATTGGGATAAAATAATGAAAGAGACCGATATTAAACCTATTAAATGGAAGTTTAATCCCCCAACTGCCGCTTGGTGGGGAGGTTGGTGGGAGAGATTAGTACGAGTAATTAAAGAATTATTGAAGCGTACTTTAGGTAAGGCAATTTTAACATATGAAGAACTTTTAACTTTTCTATGTGATTGTGAAGCGGTGGTTAATTCTCGTCCATTAACCTATGTCTCGGAAGATCCGAATGATTTAATACCATTGACACCTAGTTTGTTTTTAAACGGGAAGTCTTCATATGACACCGTAGATTTAGATTTAAGTGAATTCTCCAAGTTTCAGAAAAGAATAAAATATCGTAGAAAACTGATCCATGATTTTAGATCACGTTTTAGGAAAGAATATCTTGGTCAACTACGACAAAAACGACCAGGAAAGCCAGGTCATGATTTCAAAGTTGGTGATGTCGTGATGATTGAAGAGCCATCCAAGAAGCGCGTGTATTGGCCTTTAGAAAAGTAATAAGTCTGCTTCCAGGTAGAGATGGTAGAGTTCGTACCTTGAAATTAAAATGTAAGAACTCTGAACTGATTCGTCCAATTCAAAGAGTTTATCCACTCGAAGTGCCATTTATAAATAATGAAATTGTGCTAAAAATTGATGGCGTTCCGACATCTAGTGTTAATGAAGATAAATTAACCAGTAATGCTGTCATAAAAAATAAAGTCACTAGATCAGGTAGATTAGTTAAGATACCTGAAAGACTTGGATTATTTAATGAAGTTTTATATGCTTTTGAGTGATATCAATACACTCAAAAGGGTGGGAGGATGTTGCGACGCCATTAATTTATTCATGTACTTTCCTGATCACGCTCGTGGCATCATAAGTATGACGTAAGGATTGAAGTGATGTCATGCGCGCCGGTCAGGGATTGGTTCTTGATTACATCACAAGATGTCAGATGTAGAATCAAGTGTATATATATGTAGCTCTTTCCTTGAAACTGTAGGTTTTTTGTGTGTCTGTGTGCTGTGCTATAAATAAAGATTCTTGTTCCAGTAACCGTCGCAAAGTATTATTTGCAGAACCTTGAGTAGTAACATAAGAGGTAGACAATATTTTGTCAGTACAGATGGAAGTAAATCAGTATGAGTTTAGGTCTCTCAGTCATACTAAAATTCATAGATATCCATATATATATATATATATATATATATATATATATTTCAAACATATATATATTTAAAATAAATTCAAATTTGGGGATTTTATCATCCTCTGATACTTCTGCATATAATTTAGAGAGAATAATTTTTAAGCATGTACTTCTAATAAATGTTCCAAAAATTACAGCTAACAAAAAGTCCAAGTAGGATAAATATGGAGAATTTTTTTTTTTAAAAATAAAAACTATTAATAATACGGCGGCTTATTCGAATTATAAATACGAAGCAATAATAGTTAAAAATTAATACCTCAAGATAATTTTTAAGAATAATTTTTTGTGAAACATTTTAATGTGAAAAAGAACATTAAACATTTTAAAAAATTATACTGAATGTGTTGAAAATATGTCTGCATCATTAAATGGAAACTCTTTTCTGAGCTTGATATATTGCACTAATATAATGACCGATACCTTAAAAATAATTTATCTTTTGTTATATTAGACCAAAAATACCTCCTCATAGAGTACTGTAATGATAAAAAAACTTTTTTTAAGAAATACTGTTATTGGATTGAAATAATTACACTTTGATTTTGCAACATTTAAATTATTATTTTTTAATTAGAAAATCAGTGTAATTTCGATAATATTCCCCTGAAATCATCAATTCGATTTTTAGTTCAATTTTAACCGATATATACTCTGCTGGATAATTGCTAAGGACGGATCACAAATTGCTATGTAGCATAACATTAAGCGAGACATGAGGCCTAGTAAGGTAAAATATAGTTGCCACACTGTTCAGACATTAGAATAAAGAATGTTTATTGTTCTGGAAAGTACAAAAGCTATGAAACATCTGAAAGAAAAAAAAATGTTCATTTGATCTGCGTACGGAGAAATGGAACAATGCAAATAAAAGTCAGCAGGGACCAAAGAAAGGTATCAGTACGGGATATGTCCACCGTGGAGTGTGATGCAACATTCCACACGTCGTACCATACTTTGCACAACATTATCCAGCAGCTGTCGAGGCAATTTATCCCATTCCTCTGTGAGTGCACGGATGAGGGTGTTCTTGTTTGTCGGAGGATAGTTTCGACTAGCAACTTGCCTCCCCAAAGCATCCCACACATTTTCAATGGGGTTTAGATCTGGAGAACGCGCTGGTCATACGAGACGTTGAATACCCTCGCTGTCAAGACAATCCTGAACATCGAGTGTTCGATGACATGTTGCGTTGTCGTCCATAAAAACAAATTTATCACCGACAGCACCACGGAAAAGACGAACATGAGAAAGTAGAACTTCATCAATGTATCGTTGGCCCGTCATAGTCCCATTCGCATGCACATGTAGGTGCATGCGGCCATTGATCATGATGCCGACCCACACCATGATACTGCATGTCGGATATGGGTCCTTTTCCTGGATATTTTCTGGACGATAAGCAGTACCACTCTCGCGCCAGATCAGTTGGCGTCTACAATCCGATGAAAGTCTGAACCTACTCTCAACTGAGAATAGTACGCATGCCCAGTTCTGTTCAGTCCAATTGTGATGCTCACGACACCATTGCAAACGGGCAGTACGGTGCTGTCTGGTCAATGGGACACACACAACAGGTCTGCGTGCGTATAGTCCTCCTCCCCCTCAAACGTCTGGCAACAGTTTTTCGGGAGATCTGCTTTCCTGAGGCAGCAAGAAACTGATTTGCCACCTGCTGAGCTGTGGTGCGCCTGTTCCGTTTTGCTGATAGGACGATATATCTGTCTTCTGCAGGCGTCGTACTTCTAACACGACCTCCCCCGTGCCGTCTACTACACATTCCAGCAGTTTTAAATGACTTCCACAGCCGTGAAACAACGCTGTGAGAGATGTCGAACTCCTTGGCAACATCTGTTATTTTTCGCCCTTCTTCGATCTTTCGAATACTTCGGCCACGCATAAAATCATCTATGTGATGTCGGGAAGACATGCGAAAAATTTTAAGTTCGTCTATTAAATCTTTCCTGTAAAACTTTGACTTGAAACAACAACTGTCCACACGCGTCAAGACCTTTAAAGCTCTTATGAACGCTATCACGTGATGAACAGACGTGGAAAAAAAATTTGCATACTCATATTTCTTCTTACTAATATCCCGCACTTATTCTAATTTTCCCCATTTTGCTTCCTTTCATTTTGTGGTTGCTACGGATGATAGTGTTATCCGTCCTTAGTAATTG
>BMAU01003829.1:0-50748 GCA_019973935.1 Trichonephila clavipes
AGAAACTGTATTAACATCAAGGGGCCATCCTCTACAAGTTTAAAAATGTATTTGAACTTGAATGGATGAATAGAAAGTATATATTTTATTAACGATTGAAAATTTGAACGATATATATATATATATATATATATATATATATATATATATATATATATATATATATATAGGGAGATTGTGAACTAATAGTAAGAATTGATTAAGCGAAAGCAAGTACTTCTCGCTTGGCTGATTGACTGTATCGTAATGTAAAGGCTGTTGGCGACGATGGCGTAATTTTGAGCCACTGTCAGAGCAAGGACGACAGGAGATGTGTGTGTGACTGGATTCTCTCTATAAGACACCACACAAAATGACGACTTTGAGCCTAAGCAAATTTTATGTGTATATCACCTTCATTTATACGTCTATAGGTCAAATAACACGAGAGTTGGAATCACATTTTTTTTAAATTTTCACTCCACACCAAAAGTAATGACTTTGAGCCTTGACGGATGTAATGTGCATCAACTCCTTTACATGACGGATCTTCTGTGACACCAGAACTAGACTCAAATTTATGACCATGACCAACCTGGATATTGCGGATACCATAACATAATGGGAGGCATAAAAGTCGAGTGTTACCACGACACAACTGACCCATTGCTTCTAATGATTAACCTTTATCACAACTACTACTACTCGAAACAAGGTTTGATTTGAGCTTCACCACCTACAAGCTCATAACCTCCTCGTGATTCATCCACTATAAAAAGATCCCTTCCTATCATAAGAAAGCAAATAAACTTAAAACTCAATTTAAAAACTCTAGAAGAGTCCTCGAAATTTTTACGCCTCTCCCAGTTTTCAAAATTATGAAATCTATCACTTATAAATAGTTAATACGCCTTTAAATGAAATGCTAATGGAAAAAAAAGCACTCAACCAAAATATTTGTAATATATGTCTCCTCATTAAATTTTTTAAATGTAGTTCAGAAAAGCCTTTTATATGTACAGTTTAAGTACAAATTTATCCTTAAAGTTTTAATTCTGCTTAGAGCGAAACAAAACCTTAAAATAAATATATGAGCGGAAATCGGCATGCTTTGGAAGAATAAATATCCAAAAGGAATTGTGAATTAAAAAAAATCAAGATAAAAAATTCCCTAAAAAATATAAATGGATTGTATATTTTTTATTAATGTACAAAATGAGGAGTATTGGCGACGGACTCGCAATTTTGTGCCAAGTTCAAGCAACAAGGACGACACTGAGCCAGCGCTCCTTGCGGTCTTGAGTAATTTACAGCCTCGGCCATAAATTTTAAGTTGAATTTGTAAAAGAAGTATTTAAACCGACATATTATCAGATCTTTTATATTAATGTTCATTTTCATAAGAAAAAAATTCCTAATGAAGAAATTCAAATACTTTTAATGATAGTTCATGTATTTGTAGACCATCAGGTATGTCAGTTCAAACGTTGAGTTAACTAAATTGATTGCAGTCTTCTGAATCAGTAATTTAATTGGTTTTAATGAAAGCAAAAAGTTTAAACTGGACACATCATTTATCAAACTGTAATTAATAGTTTCGATAATGTGATAGTTACAATGATTAAAAGTTAGAGATCAAGGCGAGATGCCGCTAAATATTTGCATAATTACTTTCATTTGGTTGAAAATTTGAAACGGCATGCAGATTAAAAAGTAAGATTGTTCAGATACCGGCTCAACAATTTTCATTCTTTTTGAAATGTCCCAATTACTTTCATCAAGAAACTAAAAAAAAGTACGAGGTCTAAAATGTGCTCGGGGAGGGGGGTTATTTCAATAAAAATGTTTTACAAGATTCAGTCTGAGAAAAATTAGCGACATATAGTGAACCAAAGTTGATTTGATTTGGCGAGTTTGCCAACTACTAGTGCTTATAGGATTTAATATTTGCGACCCAATTTTCAATCGTTATTTTCATAGCTTCTCCCCCCTATACTAACAATATATTGAATGCAATAATGATGTTCTTTGACGATAAAGCTGCAATATAACCTTAATTGTAACCCGTACAAATTACCAAGATAAGTATTAAATTTTGTATAAATTACTTTTAAGTAATACATATTTTAAGTAAATTACTTTAAGCATCACGTTACTTTTTATATCTACATTTACAAGTGTTTTAAATCAGTGTAAAGGCGTATTTATTTTTTATTATGTCTGAATGTATTCTGGTTTACTTCTGCTTATTTTCGACTTTTCCATAAACTCGCGCCTTCCTAGAGAGCGTGCCCCACAGTTTGGGAATTGCTGGTCTAAAAGTTTTGAATTATGTAGTATACTTAAAAAAAAAGATAGTTCAAAATTTTAAAAAATCTGCGATTATTCACATTTTAATATGATAGCAATGATACTTTTTACTAAGCTACTAGTTTAAATAACATGGTTATAATATTACCTAAGGTAACAAAAAAATCGAGCACTTAATGCAACAAAAAATAATTAAATATCAAATACACCGGAAGAACTGACAGCTAAAAGGGTTCAATTAATTTATCTAGGTTCTTTATTACCACAGCAAAGATTATATCTAACGAGATGTAAAACAAAATTAACTATACTTGGAAACTAATGGGACAATATTTCTTAACCGTTGAAAAGAATTCAGGAAACAACTAAGAACTCGACAAAATTCGAAAATTGCTCTAAATTCAAGTAAGATGTACTCCAAGTTAATTAAGCACCAAATAAAATATTGGCTGGGAAGTAGTGTGAAGCATACCTCAAGTTTAATTTCTCAATTCACATTGACTACTTTTCACAATTGTATATAATGCCATTGATTATTAAGTTAAATGAGGGGTAGTAGATCTCTTTTCTTAGCTTTAGTTATATAAACTCTCAGGATATGAAAAGGTTTAAATTGATTAATTAGTACACACAAAAGCCTGAAAGACCAAAGACCCCCGATAATATGAATGCATGCAGTTTTTATTTTAATATTGGCGATGCAAATCAGGTTCATTGTAAGCATTTTAAATAAAATTAATTTTCTCTCTCTCTAAAGTACTTTTTACTTTTAAGAAATTTTAAAAAAAATATTAAAATGGAATTATCATTTCATTTCTAATTCTAATCAAGTATTTTGATAGTTTCAAAGATTTGAATGCGATTGATTTTTTTTAAAAAAAGAAAATCTTAAATTTTTTTTTGTTATTATTTTACTGGAATGTCAACAACATTCGCCAACTGTATAATCCTATTTCACTTAAAAAATATTCAAAATTAGTTATTAGCTGCCGTGTTACTGATTTGAAATGGATAATTTTAAAATAAAAGATATTTAGAAGTAGATACCTGCTTAGTTTGTTTGAAATATACCTAAATACCTCTTCAGTTACATTTAAAAAGACGAGATGAATGGCGTCATTTTTTTTATTCCCTATGCAGTAAAGGATTGGGTACTCTCTCTGCTGGACATCTTACATGCCTCAAACTTGTATTGAAAATTTTTTGCTGCCTATTCTTGCAACAGAAAATGTACTTTTTCTTTGATCTTCATAATTTTGAATCACGGTCAAATGACCAGGTAGAATACTTGATAAGGAACTCCATTCTTTACATTTAAGGCAATGCGAGGATTTTGAATCCAGAGAGATTCTATGTGACATAGGCTCTCTACACAATGAGTCTGAAGTGGAACCAGGATTCAAAGAAAAAGTTTGGCAGACGCATCGCCAGTCTCTGCTATGACCCTTTAGTGGCTATGACAACGGCCATATGCGAGGACTTCAAGACCGCCAAGGGGCTTGCGGTAGCCCAGTGGTTAAGGTATCCAACCATGGCAGGCATGTCATGAGTTCGATCCCAGTACCACTAAAGACCCGCCGTGTAGGGCAGCGATGCACGTTAAATCTGTCGAGAGCTGAAACGTCCTCCCGTTGGTGTGGTGTGGTAGTTAGGGAGAGGGGGTGCCAGCTCAGGTGTCGTCCACGTCACTTGACCATGGTTCAAAAATTACGTGGTCCGTCGCCAAAAGCCCTCGTGTAGCTGAACAGTGCGACGTTAATATTAACTCAACTCAACTCAACTCAACTCAAGACCGCCAAACTAAAAGTATATCACTTCCCCTTACCCCGTGATTCTACACGACAGAGTTTAAAGGCGAAACAACTTCAAAAAACCGAGATTTAAAATTTACCATATTTAATATTGTGTCCCTAATTTAAAAAAATTAGGAAATGGATAGTTTTATGAATCCTTAAGAGTTGAAATGACATCCCTTTTCGAGGATTATTCGCGCGCACACACACAAGCAAACCCATAACCTTAAATTTTAGCGAAATTTTAAAGGTGAAACTTTATTTACTGTTTCAATTTTCTGCATGATTTACACTCTTAAAATATTTATAAAACAAATTTAAGTACTTTTTTTTATTAATATGGCTCCATTCATCACTAAGAATAAAAATTTGAAACTTGGTGAGTTCAAAATGTAAAGAATGGAAATAATATGCCAAGTAGTTTATAAAGCTTCCTTATAAATAAAATACTAGAAAAATACAAAGTTCGGTTTAAACGTGCGGCATAAAATTGCAAATATCGTCTAGAATTGTCCATTATTATTATTCTGTGAGGCAAAGAATTCGTATAAACCTCCCCCAGGCAATTAATCCAAAATATAGTACTGCTGAGGTTGATTTGCTTTTGTAGTTTTCAAAACTTATCTAAATCCAGTTTTTGTCACCACGTGTACATTAATCGAATAGTATTGAGGAAAGAAATTCACGAAAACTTTCGAACCCCATTTTTGTTTCAATTTTTTTTCTTCTCCATGAACGTATACATGACAATTCCATTTAGTTAATCGTTTTCACTTCATTGAGTGCTTTGGGGAACATAGTTTATGTCTGTGAAAGATTTTGTATGTCCGTGTGTATGTGTTTTTTATGTATGTGTGTGATTTGACGCCAGATTCAAAATTTGCATTACTGGCTAAATTGTGCAATATGTTACACGTTAGTTTCTTCTTAAAACATACTGAAAAGTTGATGAAATTCATCACATTATTTGCAGTGGTTAGCAGCTCTCATTGGCGTGATTGCGCTTATTTTTGATTCTGAAAATATAAATCCCATTTATATTTAACTCTTATATTGCAATTGGCTCTGGAGGGGATTGATGGAATTCCACTGGATGCAGTAAAGATCTATACTGATGGCAGTGGAGTTTTAATTGAACTAACTACCTAGTCGAGTGATCAAAATTCAGAGAAGAAATGCTGACCACACGTTTCCGTCTTTATAACGGAGCTAATAGCTAGTATGTGTGTGAGTGGTCTTTCATTAATTAACAACATAAGAGGCCAAGATTTTTCTGAAATTTGGATTCTGACACAGCCGATCCTCCATCCAACAATTATCGAATCGGCCATCTATCGGCGACAGCACCAGCAGAAGTATTCTGCACCTTTTTCAACAGTTTTCAGATCGGCACCCTATCCATCCACAGTGGGACCCTTCTCATGTAGACCTGCCCGGGAAAGAAGTAGCGGATAACCTTGCGAAGGCGACTACCAGCGATCCTGTGGATCTGGAAAACCACATGATCTTTACGTCGACTGAGATCTACTCCAGGGCTAAAGAATTAATATGTAGAACCTGGGTAGTCCGTCCTGTCCACCCTATCATTCAAGGGTTCCAGATTATATCAGACGACATTCTCGCAATTTTTTACTCATCTGAGGTGCATGAATTCTGAAGGAGGCAAATGTATAACATCAGTCATTTTCTCCCTCAACACATTCTGCAATGTCTGGGGTTTTCCTGCGAGGAGGCTGTTGCTTCCCTCTGCTGTTCCAAGACTTTGTACAGATTTATGGGCTCATGGATCTGGTCTAGTGATAGGGATTAGTCCTACCATCATCACTCGTATATACTTAATTAGCAGTACCCCTGTTACTTCATTTGATGGTATTCACTGAAATCGGAGCCCAAATGCATGACTCTTCGAACGCAACCTTCCACTAATGTCAGGACATAAAACATTGAACTTCCCTAACCCTTCCCGAATGTTTCAGATTCCAAGATATGTCTATTTGTAATTAAAGAAAATAAGTTTTTCTTCATTTTGTTGTTTCTGATGAAGGACCTTTAAATCTTGTTAAAAGTTATTTTGCTTAAGAAAATTTGAATTTACAACAAAAATATTTATAGTGAAAGATTTTTTGCGCTAATAATTGCTGATTGACCAGTTCGAATTTTCATCGCTCTAGGATTAGACGAGAGTATCGAATGATGGATTTCGTACACTGTCGGGTCCAGTATTGGTAATTAAAGAGCTTTTTTTAATTCCTACTATTAACTCACACTCTCTATATATTTATTTATCTTAGTAGAATTTCAATCGCTAATAAAATATATTTTAAAGCACTCAATTGAGCTGAAATTTTATATACATGATTATTTTGGATGACAATACAATAATTTAACTATAATTAATAGAAATTAATTGATTAAAACTAATTATTTAAAGAATTACAAATACGTTGGCATAATTTTTGGAGACTTGTGTGTCAAAACTTGAAAAGGTTTTTTTTCTCACGTTTTAAAGCATTCGGTTGAACTGAAATTTTATGTACATGATTGTTTTGGATGGCAATACGATACTTTAATTATAATTAATAAAAATTAATTACCACTTAATGCTGTGATTCTCTCATATGTATATACACATATTTATATTAATTGTAACTATTTAATAAAAAGTAGCTAAAATAAAATTTTTCTTTGTTGATCTAAGTAGGAATTCACTTAAGAAAATTTTTTTTGCATTACTTGTTTCTGTTGACTTATACAGCACGGAAACTAAAATTTTAGAAACAAGTAATCTTTCACATGCAAATAACCTACTTTAATTGTAAGTGAAATTTGATAGAAGTAAGTCTCGAACGCTTACAATTTTAGGGATGGTCACCATGGCCAATGGTCGTTTAAAAAAACATATCATCGGCAAGTTTTACTAAAATTAAACCATTTGAAAATTACAAAAGGAAGTTTATAAAATATGCAAATGTTAATGCTCGTAAATAACGATTATTGGGAGCCAAAAAATTATTCGTATTTACATGCGCTACTGATGTTTCTACCATTAAAATCGCTAATTGGAATAGTAAGTGACCTACAGATTTTTAAAATAATGTACAGCAATGAGATTTATTTTAAAGAAAATCAATTACTGCGATCAATTTTCTCAAGAACAAAAATTCTTCTACGTGTTTGAATGCATGACCTCTTGACATCACAAGAAAAAGCAAAAAAAGCATAAATATTTGACATCATTTTTTCTCCTTTGAAAAACAGGATCCTTATCTGTCGTTGTGTTCTACTATGCATTTACTTCATCAGCGATGCTAGTCACTTAGTATCACACAAACCAGTAGCCAATGATTGTGATTACGGGATGAATTACTAACTAATAGAATTTATTGCCTGGCTATTAAATTAAAGCACTCTAAACGCCCAGCACGCGTTAATAAGCAGGACAGTGCAATAACCCCAAGATACTACATACCGTTTGAAAATACAAAAACAACGTAGGAAGTGAAATCAACTACAATATTTTGGTTCTTTATCTTGTAAATTTTGATGCTAGACACGTTCGAAAAAGCTTTGAATGAGGTCGAATAAATAAAAACAATTTTTCCCCCTTAAAAAGCAACAAGATCGAACGCAGGAAGAAATGTTTACATTTTTTTTTATCGATTTACCTAATGGATTGTTTATCTTGTAGATAAGAACACACGAAACAGAAAATGCTTGGCTCTCAGATTTCAATGGTCCTTGTATCAAAAAATTATTACAGTTTAAAAAACTAAAAAACAGCCTTTTATATTTAATCGAACTAAATTGTAACTTAATATTTTAGTAGCCAAATCTGGAAATGGGATCTGAATTTAGTCGCTAGATGCGGCATGGGATCTGAAAATGGGAAAACGTTAGTCCTGATGATCCTGATCAGGACAATGGAACAAAATTATTGTACTGTCATATGTGTGTGTGTGTCCTGGACAAATGAGCAAAATTTCGAATTAATCTACCCTTTTAAAGTGGGTAAAAACTGAATTCAAAGATTCAATTACATACAAGTGAAGATTATAAAAGGATGTTCAAAATCTATGCAGTAATCAAAGAAATTTAAGAATATTTTCAAGCTGGCCCAATACGATAAACGCGTACTCTTTTTGTATTTGTATGTTCGATAACCTTTGAATTTTTACCATAGGCCACACGACTAAAAAAACTTATAAATTCTGGAATTACTTTATTAAGTCAATTGCTACTTAGGCCAACAAAGAAAACTTTATTTTAGTTACTTTTTATTAAATAATTACAATATGAAAATGTATAAAAATATGACAGAATCACAATATTAAGTGGTAATTAATTTTTTATTAATTATGATTAAAGTATCGTAATGTCATCCAAAACAATCGTGTATATAGAATTTCAGTTCAACTGAATGATTTAAAAACGTGAGAAAAAATCTTTTAAAGTTTTGACCCAATTAGCTAAAAATGAAGCCAAAAAGCGGCTCTGTATCTGTAATTCTTTAAATTAGTTTCAGTCAATTAATTTTAATTAATTGTAATTAAATTACCGTATTGTCATCCAATTAAATGCGTATATAAAATTTCAGCTCAAATGAGAGCCTTAAAATGTATTTTATTAACGATTAAAAATTTGAACAAGAGAGTTAAAGAGCAAACAGTAGAAATTGAATAATCTTGAAATCGGTATTGATTTACAATGCTTTAAAATATTTTCGCGAGAATTTATCGAAATAATTCATAAAATTATCTTTTTTGAAGTTTAAAGTAAGCATTGTTTTGCAATATGAATTATTGGAGAATTTATAGTAGTTTATTTATTTGATAAAAATTTAAACTCCAATTGTCTGGTGTTTAATTAGTTCACTAAATAAAACTACTGTAAAATTACCCGCTAATAATATATTCAGTTATGAAAATTTATCTAATTGTAGCACAAGTAAAGGGAAAATCTAAATAAAATAATTTTTACTAAGGAATTTATCATAAAAATCAATTAATGTTCGAGTAAATTCAGAGGTCAGTTTAAATGCGATTGTTTTTTAAAAGCATATTTTAATTATTCTATCATGACAAGCGTAACATTCAGAAGCCGCTTTGTTATGCTATGTATTATATTTTGAAAATTGCATTGTAAAATGTATTTCTTAAAATTTGTTAATTTTTGCAAAGATGCGCTTACATGTAATCCCATGACATTTTTTTAAAAATAAACTGCTACGTTAGCAGCAAAATACAAATACAGGGGAGGGGATTAACTAAAAATTCTATTTTAACTAACCATGTTTTTCATTAAATCAAAGAAATAATTCATAAAACAAGTAATATAAAAATATTCTTAAGTCAATTCCTACTTCGGTCAACATATCTTGCTGGAATTTTCAATCAATAACAAAAATACATATTAAAGAGCTCAATTGAGCTGAAATTTTATATACATGATTATTTTGGATGACAATACAATAATGCAATTACAGTTAATAAAATTTAATGGATTGAAACTAATTATTTAAAGAATTAAATACAGCCACGTTGGCGAATTAGCGACCATTTTGGCGACTTGTGTCAAAACTTGAAAAGGTCTTTTTCTCACGTTTTAAAGCATTCAGTAGAATTGAAATTTACTATGTTTACGATTATTTTGGATGACAATAGATACTTTAAGGATAATTAATAAAAATTAATTACCACTTAATGATGTGATTCTGTCATATGTATATTAATATTTATAATATTTATACTAATTGTAACTATTTAATAAAAGTAGCTAAAATAAAAATTTTCTTTGATCTAAGTGGAAATTGACTTAATTTTTTTTTTTATATTACTTGTAATTAAATAATTACAATTAATATAAATACAAAGGATAGAATCACAATATTAATGACAAAATAGAAAGCAATTTTCCATTTTCCTTTCTATATAGGTGCCGGACTATTATTTTTGTTTGTTTGCTATTTATTTATTATAACCTATTAAGAACAAGTGTCATCCACTACCAGTTTAAAAAATTGTATTGGAACTTGAGTGGATGAATAAAAAGTAATTAATGATTGAAAAGTGGATTATATACACTTATGTCCATAAATTAAGGATAATGAAGTTCAGGCAAAGAAAGAGACAGAAGCAAAACAAATTTGACTTATTTGTAAAGTCTATTTATTAAATAAAAGGTAAAGAGCAAAAAAGATGCTATATGTTTGATATAATTAATAAAAATTGCGGTTTTTACTCCCTGGAGCAAATTTCAAAAAAGAACCTATTTACAAAAAACTGTATAACATTGTTAGTATGATGGTGATTACGGAGTATGTCTCCCGGACGATGCAATACAGGCCTTACAACGCCTAGGCATGCTGAGTATCAAATTATCAATCTGATCTTGGGGAATATTACACCACTCATCAAGCAATGCCCTCCGAAGTTCCGGTAGACAAGTGGGAGCAGTTGACGGGCTGCAATTCGTCAGCCAAGCATATCCCACACATGCTCTATTCGATTCAAGTCCGGTGACAATGCTGGCAAATTCATACGGGTGATATCCTCCGATTGAATGCATTCGTCTACAATATTTGCAGGGTTAGGACGGGCGTTGTCATCCATAAACAGAAATTCAGCACTCATGGCGCCCCGAAACAAACGTACATGTTGTTCCAGAATGACATCCCGATAGATGTGGCCTGTCATCATTACACTCTGAACATGCAGGTCAGTTCTGGAACCAAGAATAATTCCTCCCCATACGAGCCATCCTGCACCACCGTAACGGTGTCGTTCGATGGTGTTCTCTTGGTGGTAACGGGTACCTGGCACTCTCCATATTAAAGTCCGGTGAGAATCAGACTGCAAACTAAACCTGGACTCGTCGGAGAGAAAACATCACACAAGACCACTGTTGTGGTGTCCACAATGCATGCTCTACTCCAGGTTAATCGCTGGCGACAGTGAGTAGCGTTAAGTGGAACACGTCTGACAAACCTACGAGCATATAGACCAATGTGCCCTAAGCGTATGTACACGCTCTGCCTTAAAATTGTCGTACCGGTAGTTAACGTTACAGGTCTGATGCTGTGCTGCGTCTGTTTCTTTTGGCAGTAACTGCCAATTACCGGTCTCATTCGGCGTTGTAACTCGGGGGCGACCTGTGCTGTAACATCTACTCACATTACCATCATCTTGGAATCGTTGACAAAGCCTGGCGATGACACTCTGGGCGATTCCAAGTTCCTCGGATACTTCCAGCAGGGTACGCCCACATTCCAGTCGTCCAATAATTCTACCACGTAAAAAATCATTCAAATGCTTCCTTTGTGCCATAACTATGCGGTTATTGCACTGAAAGACTTTTAATACGCTTGTGAGCAATTTTACTCCTTTGCCACCATTCCTTATATACTCATTCCTTATATACTCATTCCTTATACCTCTTACACTCTGGTAATTGTGACGTACTATCCGCGCCATCTGGTGGTTCCCTGTAATTTGCATATTCTTCTTCCAGATATGTGGGATAATTCTACAGGTGAAATGTTTATTTTAGAGTTCAATATCTGTGTGATTCTGAAGTATTCTTAATTTATGGACATAAGTGTATATTATATATATAGAGAGAGAGAGAGATTATAAACTAATAGTTGGAATTGAACAGGAAAAGTGTATTTTAATGTTACATGATGGAAGGACTATTTGACCGACACAGTAGGCATAATCCTTGAGGAACTTATTCGATAAAGCTATTGATTTTTCTTTCAAATTGTGAACAATTCGCCCTGTCATGCGTAGGCGATATAATCGCCAAATGTTTCTACCCGCAAAGGACGAAGACCAACTGCAACTATTGCCTGTCGTTCTCCGATCTTATTTCTTTGGGAATTTTTTTAAAAAATAACAATTGACTACAGGTAGCTTATATTTATGCAGATTTTGTGATATTTTGTGTATTGTATCAAAGTCTTTTCTTGGCGAGATTTTCACCGAATGGTACTTAAATTTTATTATCAACTTAATTTAATAATATACAGTTGACTCTCGATCATTCGAAGTTGAAGGGATCAATGAAAACTTTAATTATCAAGAGTTCGAATTATCAAAAGGGATTGGAAAACTCTCAAATGCATGAAGAGAAAATATAATAAAGCAACAATATTGCACATATGTATAACGTTATTTAAAATTTTCTTTTAATTTAAAATTTGAAACCTAAAATTAACACAAGACGTATTCACAATTTCATATACACATTCAGCTACGGGTTTAATTGCTCAATAGTATAGACGTTGAGTAGGCTCTTGTGTAATCAGTTCTCCAAAATACAGATATACGCTTTTTTTATTTTTCTCTTACTGATCTCCTCTATCGCTCCTCTCCTTTCACTTTCCACTCCGCCTTTTTTAGCCTCTCCAACATGATTCTTTCATGCCCCTCGAAATCTTTTCTGTTTCAAAGAAGAAATAAAATCGTTCCACACCTGGTTCCTTCAGATACTGTCCTCAACAATATTGGCTCTTGAAAGTAGGGTACAGTCAAATCCATGCGCTATTTGGTGACACATGCTAAAGGGTGTTTTTTTAGAGGTATAGAACTTTGAATTGCAATAAAACAACGATGTATTATTCGACTGACATCAATTTTTTTATTCGAAAGATAATCTTGTGGCATTACATTTTAAATATGATTTCTGGCATAGGACTGCCACGGCTGCCTCGGATGTAGTCCAATCTGGACGTCCAATTTTCGATAACTTTTTCCAACATTTGTGGCCTTATATCGCCAATAACACGGCGAATGTTGTCTTCCAAATGGTCAAGTGTTTGTGGCTTATCCGCATAGACCAATGACTTTACATAGCCCCACAGAAAATAGTCTAGCGGTGTTAAATCACAAGATCTTGGAGGCCAACTCACAGGTCCAAAACGTGAAATTAGGCGGTCACCAAACGTGTCTTTCAATAAATCGATTGTGGCACGAGCTGTGTGATATGTTGCGCCGTCTTGTTGGAACCACAGCTCCTGGACATCATGATTGTTCAATTCAGGAATGAAAAAGTTAGTAATCATGGCTCTATACCGATCATCATTGACTATAACGTTGTGGCCTTCATCGTTTTTGAAGAAGGATTCCACCAGCCCATAAAGCGCACCAAACAGTCAGTTTTCTGGATGTAACGGTGTTTCGACATACATTTGTGGATTAGCTTCACTCCAAATGCGGCAGTTTTGTTTGTTGACGTAGCCATTCAACCAGAAGTGCGCTTCATCGCTAAACAAAATTTTGCTTATGAAATTCGGGAACAACGGCAATCTCGTTTTGGGCCCATTGACGAATCTACTCCTTGCTTGATGATCGTTTTGATGAATTGCCAAACCAAACTGAGAATAAATCACTAGACAGCTGTTAAATCGGTCGCCATCTTGAAAGTAATGCCAACTTAAACTTCTATACCTGGAAAAAACACTCTTTATAAGTCACTCAGATGAGCCATAAATCGTCATGTCAATCCGACGCAAAATACAGAATCCTACGCATCTCTTCTTCACAATAGTGGCAATCCTTTTTGAACACATTTGTAGCAAGACCACATGGAAAACAAATACTATATGAACACCTGACAATAGGTGTGGCCTGTCTATTGTCCGCTTGAGTAAGGAAAGCCGTAAAAGTGTTTTTCCTTTTCCGCCTGAGAAACCGGGAAACAAAGAGGTTGTAGACAGAAGGTCTGCAGTGGAGCTAAGTTACAGGAAAGACATGCAAATACAATACAAAGAAAAGAAGTGAGTTCAAATCTGTTTGCTGCAGGACTCTGCATCATATTGAGTGTACCAAAACGTATTGTTTTAGTTCGAAATATCAAGAGTTTTTCCAGGGGCTGAGCATATACTTCGAATTAGCCAGGGTTTCGAAGATTATCGAAGATTTAAATTAGTGAGAGTTGATTTTATATGCATACAATATTTCATAAGAAAGAATCACTAAAAATGAAAAACAATCTTTCGGTGTTGCAAAACATTATTTACTTTATTTAAGGCCATATCACTCGTATATTTTTCATGCAATTTTTTTCGTCCAATTTCAGGCCAAATCTAGAGGAGGAAGGGTTGCCGTAAACAAAACGATATGCTCTGACGTCAGCCGCGCTCTATCTCCACATTGAAAAATTATTCACCGATTTTTCTGCTTCGGAAAACGAACATCCAAAATTATTTCTTTCATTTCGCTTGCGCTTTTGTTGATGGGTGTAAACAATAGAGCACCATTCTATTTAAAATATTATACGCCGTTAAAATATTATACACCATTAAGATATTTTACGGCATATCTGAAGTGTTAAACGAAACGGAAGCCGCCATCTTGTTTATGACGTGGGGCGCCGAAGAACCCAATTGGCTGGAATTTCAAGCAATTTTTATTTGGAACAACTTTTTTGAGCTCGCTAGCAAAAATTGTTCTAAAGTGGTTGCTATGGTAACTGAGTAAAAATTGCACGAAAAATTGCTTGAAACGTGTAATACGGCCTTTACTTTTTTATTATGTTTACGTATTTTAATATGTTCTTCAGAACATTTGTATTCGAATTGTTCAAACAGTTCTTGGTTATAAATATTTTATTAAACATGAGTTGACAAACTTCAACTCATCACAGCAACAACACAAGCAATGATAATACAGTTACAATGTACAGTTAACCAAGTACACATGCAGTTAAAGTTATGACAACTTTAATCATCAATTTAAGAAGCTTCATTTATGCGTTGCATTTACTATGACGAAATATATCCTGATTTGTATGCATAAACTTTTAAAGTAATTTAATGTCCATTTTTAATATTGTTATATACCTATACAAATGCTTTAAAAAGATGAAGTTGAAATAAAACTCGAAAGTAAATTTTTAAATTTTATAAAAAAATTGCATTATCTTCAGTAAATAAAAACAATCAGAAAATTTTATTTTAATCGTTACGTTTCAGTTGCCATTTAAAAATAATGGCAAAAATGATAAAAAATAAATATTACAGAATTTAAGAAAATTATATATTAAAATATATTAATTTTAAAAGTTTTATTTTTAATTTTTAATTTTATTTTAATAAAATAATTTAAATTTTTAAAATATAAAAATATTAATTAGAAAGCACTTAAATTTTGATAAATATTATAGCGTGTAAAATAGTACCAAACGATTAATTCTAAAAACCGATTCAATTTCAATTCTTGGGAAAGTAATTCCTTTATACGACTATGGCATTTAAATAAAAGAGAATTTTTTTTTCATGTAATGTGATAAAAAAATAAAAAAAAAAAATTTTATGTACAAAAAATTATTTTTTTTTAACTTTTATTAACGTTTTTTTCTTATTTCATCTGAATGATGAATATATATCTAAAATGAATTTTAAAACATTTTATCATGTACCTGGAGATAAAGAAAAATATTTCATTGACGAAAAACAGAATTTCTACTTTGAAGATTAAAAGCCCAAGTGTGAATTAGGCTTAATTAATATGTAAATGGAATAAACAGCTGACAAGGTAAGAATTTTGCCTTTTTTTTAGCTAAATCTCTAATTTTGAATTTGAGTAAATTTAAATTAAATTGCTTCTATAAATTAAAACTCAATAAAAACAATTCTTCTCTAAAATATTAATTATGTCTCATTTGTGAGATCTTTATTTAAATACATCAGGATATATTAGAGCATTAGGAACATCACCATTAAAATTTTGCTGATTAAAATTTTTCCGCAGAATTATGTATTTTACTTTTTGAATTTTACTCATTATAAACCTTTTATATTATTTTTCATTCATTTGAAGAAGTTATTTTCCGCAATTCAAGCACGTGCGTTTTAAAAATTGATAAAGATAAATAGCGTTTATGTAAGAAACAAGCTTAAGTATTGCGAAATGTGATAAGAGGAAAGAAATAATACAAATAGATAATCAATTCCTGTATCATTTTTAATTAGTTTTCAAAACCTCTTTTGTATGTATCTTGGTAACACATGTCGACTTTTTAATAAATATTTATTTCAGTTTCCGAAAAATATTTATGCTCCTAGCGTGTCATTCCAACGTAATATAATTGCACACAACGCATTTTATTTTTTTACTTTTTCGTTTCATCGTATCTGTATATACAAAATTTTGTAGAAATTGCATTTCTGTGTATTGTATGAAGTTAATCCTTGAAAATTTTTTAATTCGCTAAACAAAAAATTTCGGTTAAAGTGTAGTATGGGGGGGAGGAGCTTTTTTTGGCGACTAAATGTAGTCGCCAAGGTACTTTTTTTAGGATTTATTTATTTTAGAATGAATTCGATATCTCACCATGACATTTAGATAAAAATCGCCAAATCCAAAGTGCCCCTCCCCCCCTATACTACACTTGTTACCTCAATATACAAAATTTCAAACCATGTTTGGTATAAACGTCTTATGAGGTTTCAGAATCAAAACTTAAGGCCACAACTCAGACTCATATTTGGAAAAAGAGAAAATAGTTAGATTCTATTTTAGTCAACGCTTTTATTTATGTACAACATGGCGAATTATCCCCATATTGGATAAAAGTCCAATGTAGATGAATGAGCTGCCGACGCCATTTGGTACACACACAATTTGTTTTTCTTCTTTGCCAAAGGTGTAGGCCAAAAGTGAATTATCAAATAAATATTTGTGATCTATTTAGAGATTAGGTAACGTTTTTATAATTTACATTATTTTTATAAATAATTAAGGATGATTAATTAATAAAATATAATTTTTTTTCATAATGAAAAATATTAAATTCAGCTAACCTAAAATGTTTAGATTTTTCTCATTATGAAGAACACCAACTTACTAAAAATTATTATACCACACAATATACGCTAACTCAAATCAAACAGTGAAAAATTATGAAAACCAAATGCTATATTTTTTTGAAAATGTTTTTAATGTAAAAAAATATGCAAAACATTTTTTTTAAAAAAAAACAAATATCGTCACTTTTTGCAAATTTTCTTTTTATTTCATCATTGTATTATACTCTCAGATTATAAAAGATAACCAAAATATGTTTTTGGCACTTAGATATACCATGAACCATTTTGGTTAAATCAAAAAATTTCACCAAGGGCGGTGATATGCAGCCTATAGAGAAAAACTATTGTCGTGCATGTTCGAACACCACAATAATGATAACAGCATTTGGCGAGACTTTTTTGAATTGGCAACTTCTTTTAATTTGGTAGACGGTATAATACATTAAATACCCTATTTTATACATGAAAGGGAAAAATGTTTTGCATCTTCCCTTACATTAAAAATGTAAAATAAATTCTTGAACATAGTGCTCGAGAATATTAAACGGACACATTTTAATTTGAAATATAATCTGACTAAAAGACAAATGAAGATAAACACATTTCCGTAGTCAATAAACCAGTTTCAAGTGAATGGATCAAATTTAATACTGAGATTTTGGATGTAAACAAGCCACATTTATTTTTGAAAACCTTGACATTGCACAGCTCATATTATTTAAATAGAAATGTTAATATTTTCTAAATAATCTAAAATAAAAGAAATTAGTACTAAAATAATTTTAAAAACTAATTCAGAGAGCCCACTACTTAGTGAACAGACTTAGAAATTAGAATTTTAGTTCAAAAATAATCCTTCAAAAAATATTAAAAATATTTCAAAACAATTAATAATTTAACCTCAAAAACATAATTTTTTATGTGATAATTTGTTTAATTAAATGCCACAATATAATTATTTTAACATACTTTGCTTAGTTACTAACAAAATAATCCTGAATGGAATTATTAACATAATTTATTTTATAAAATGCCTCTGAAGAGTTTCAGGATCAGTAAATGTATATGCTGGTGGATAACTATTGAGATACTGAAAGGTTTAATTTTAAACCACAAAATTGGTTAACTAACAAGGAGAGGGCACGACTAAGGAAATTCATTTCGGGTCGAGACGGTGTAATAGTAGTACTCCTTTAGGGTGTTCAACCCTTAATGTAATTCCGTCGAATAACCAGTCATTTCGGAGAAAACGTTCGAAATTCATGCTTTGCTTTTATACAATTAAGTTTCAAATTTTTTTTCACTGGACAAGTGGTTCGGTTGGCAAGTCATATGCCTTCAATGAGGGTGGATCCGAGTGCGAGTCACGCGGAAAACCTTTTTTCTTTCAATTCCTTTAATTATTTTTCAAAATTAAATAAATTATTTATGAAAGGTTTATTAAGTATTAAATGATATTTATGTAATTATTTTGTATTTTATAAAGTAAAAAATAAATAAATTTATTATTTAAAATCAATTATTAATTAAAATTATGAAATAAAATTATTTAAAATCAACTATTAATTAAAATTGCTTAAAATTAATTATTAATTGAAATTACTTATAATTATTTAATTATTAATTAAAATTATTTAAAAGTACTATTCATTAAAATTATTTAGAATTAATATTAACTAAAATAATATTAATTTGAAATATTTAATTAATATTAATCAAAAATAATTAACTCTTATTAATTAAAACTATTAAAATTATTTAAATACATTTATTAAAATTATTTAAATATTTTTAAATTAAATAAATTTATTTAAAAGGACTTATTAAGTATTTCATATAATTATAAAATAATTAATTCTCAATAATATATTTTATAAATTTATATTACATATATAATATTTCATTTATAGTATATCTTTCACATTATAAAACTATTTGTAAATAATTTTTATGTAAAATATCACATTTAATATTTATTATATGTTAAACATTATATAAATATTTATCTAATTACAGTAATTTTTTTACTTTATAAAATGTAAAATAATTATTTAGAATATCATTCAATATTTAATAAACATTTCGCAAATAAATTTATTTGATTTTAAAAAATAATTAAAGGAATTGAAAGAAAAAAGTTTTTCGCGTGAGTCGAACTCGGATCCACAATCATTGAAGGCAGACGAGTTGCCAACCGAGTCACTGGGCCGGTGAAAGGGATTGAAACTTAATTGTATAAAAGCGAAGCATGAATTTCGAACGTTGTTTTCTCCGAATTGACTGGCCATTCGATGCAATTACATTACGGGTTGAACGGGGAGTACTACTATTACACCAAGTCTCGACCCGAAATGAATTTCCTTAGTCGTACCCTCCCCTTGTACGATAACTAAACTATAATACCTCTGAAATCAAGGAGACTTTATATACAGCTCTGTGATTCAGAGAGAATTTAAAATTCAATTAGGTGTATTGGGCTTTATGATCAGAATTCTACAAAGATCGTTAAGTAGCAAGAGTGAAATGCATAAAAATAATAAGTATTATTCCTTCCGCTTTTATGTTTAATGAATTTTGTTTTGCGTATCACTGGTTTTTATTGCCAACCAATGCATTTTTAGTATCAAAATGTTTTGCAAGTACAGTTGTCTATTTAGCATCAAAAACTGTATCGTCATTCAAATTCACTGGGAATTGGAAGTGATTGCAGAAAGAAGTTATTAGTCAAGCATAAAAAATGATGTATCACAGATTACTGAATTTAAACTAAATGTAAAATGTGACAACACTGCAATGCGATGAATATACATCACCCACCAGTAAAAAAAAAACTAAATTCAACTCATGTCGTGAGGCAACTTATTTTTCTATTATTTCATTTTCAGTAAGAATGGAACAAAATTTTGCTTAATGAATCTGTATATTACAACATCAAGCTCATTATTCACCTCTTATCAAAAATTCAACCTATCATTCTTCATGACCAATTTTCCAACGCAAAATATCAACATAACAGAAACAAAGTACGAACAAAGACAAATGTGTTTTTTTTTTACTCGTTAGCTCTCTTTAACCAGATTTCTAATTTTGGGGGAAATCGTGCTCACTGTAAATTCTGTATATGAAAAGAGAGTTTAGCTTCTTATCAAAAGTATGTATTTTACCTGCCTTCGAGTATTTAAGCTTATAGAACTAATTTTTCATAAAAATCGTGTTTATTCATTCATCTGGTGAAGATTTGTAAAATGCGATTGGATTTGTAAACTCCAATTATCCAACACTGAATTTTTGTCTTCAAATTTGAATATGATATTAAAGGAATGTTGTGAATTTTCGTAATTAATAATCCTGTGAAGTTTAAAATTCGCCATGGTATTTGATGATTAAAATCGTGAATTTTCTTCATTGGTAATCTTTTAGGTCTATTATATTTTTGATATTCGATACCCTCTAAAAACACTACAAGGAGGAATAAAAACTGTCGCGAGTTAAATTAAAATGGACTTGAGAATCCTTATGAAGTGTTGTGTGAAAGCAAGTAAAGCAGGTAATGGATAGGATTATGTCCACCTGGGTGACGTTGTAATTGACCGGTCCCCTTTTTCTGAAAATGCATCGCTGCTTCAAATGTACAAGGGGAAGGGCTTAAAGTTTCCAAGCTAACATGTTATGAAGAGTTAGATGTCAACATGGCGTAGTTCTTAACTTTGGTTTAAAATTCGAAAAAAAAAATCCATCATCAATATAATCCTCTTAGAGACATAAACCTCTGTAAATCAGGTGTTGTTCAGAGTAGTAATTAATTGAGGCATTCTAACTATTAATGCAGAGTGTGATGTTAATTAACATGAATTTTTTTTTTTACTTGAATCATTTTTTATTTAGTATCAAACTGAAACTAAGACTTACCAAGAAAATATGAAACTAGGCTCCTGAATTAAATTTAAGTTAGAAAAGTAGGACGAAATTGCAATAAATAAATAAAATAAAATTTTAAAAATGAATGAATCTCTCTCATTAAGGTAACTTATAATTTTAGAAATTATTAAAAACTGACACTAACCACAGGATAAGGACACTAACTAACCACAGGATAAGAGGACACTAACTAACCACAGGATAAGAGGACACTAACTAACCACAGGATAAGAGGACACTAACTAACCACAGGATAAGAGGACACTAACTAACCACAGGATAAGAGGACACTAACTAACCACAGGATAAGAGGACACTAACTAACCACAGGATAAGAGGACACTAACTAACCACAGGATAAGGACACTAACTAACCACAGGATAAGGACACTAACTAACCACAGATAAGGACACTAACTAACCACAGGATAAGAGGACACTAACTAACCACAGGATAAGAGTGGACACTAACTAACCACAGGATAAGAGGACACTAACTAACCCCAGGATAAGAGGACACTAACTAACCCCAGGATAAGAGGACACTAACCCCAGGATAAGGACACTAACTAATCACAGGATAAGAGGACACTAACTAACCACAGGATAAGGACACTAACTAACCACAGGATAAGAGAGGACACTAACTAACCACAGGACACTAACTAAACCACATGATAGAACACTAACTAACCACATGATAAACACTAACTACAGGATGAGGATAAATACTCGTTTTAATCAAGCCCATATTCACTGCAATCAACAAATGCGTGGTGGAAATACATGTTTAAAATTTTAAAATAAGGCCAGAATTTTCTAGAACATAAACAACTTCACTCACGTAATTCAATCTTCTGTGATGATTCCATTCATCACATCACGTTTTCTGTTTTACGGAAAACATAACAAATTATTGATCTTTCGACGCATCAATTTTTAATCTGATGTGATGACAGAACGATTATATGCTCAACGTAATACTTATCTTCAATGATTTACCAATCAATGTATTTGAAAGAGAACACTAATTATTTTCAGGTTTGAATTTAAAAAAGAACAATTAAGAGTGAATGAAAAAAAGCTTATATTGTGTTTTGAAGTAAAAAATTAAAGTTCAAAACTATTTAGTAAAATTTCATTCTTTGTTTAATCTTGACCTTGGATGAAACACGTAAAAATAATTAATGTATATTTGAGTATTTTACTGCCTTTAATATTTTTTTTAAAAATCTTAATTATTGTTGAAGCAATGTTGAAAGAGAAAAGTCACTTAAAAGAATGATTAGAAAGTAAATGTGTCTTTACAAGAAAACAGCTAAAAATTGCGAATAGTTACTACGAAGCAACACATATTGATGCCTTTATCCAGTTGGCGAGCATCTTTATTATTTGTTCGTATACGGCAGGGATGGAGAACCAGTGACACGCGTGCCATCAATGGCCAGTGACAATATTTTGGACACGCCAGTGATTAAAATGGTTTGCATTTTATTTCAAAATAATAAAGTTCACTATAGAGTATTGCGAACCAACGCGTGTACTTGACGCGGGGGCGGCAGGGAGCACCTCGTTTGTTATTGTCTTGCCTTAGTTACGTCGTGGACTACGTGGTTGCTTTACGATGCAAAGTTTGTCTACGCATAGCATAGTCAATTTCGTTGACACAGCTGTATTTTAAAGTTTTATTTGTTATATTTACGATTTTTAAACATTATTTAATATGGCTAGTACAGCAAAAGAACAAAAAATGCAAGATAGTATGTATAACAGAATTTCAAATTTGATGAATCTAAAATATGTCATTATTAATGAAGGAGGTAAAGCGGCGTATGTTTTATGTTCTGGAACAGAGATATGCAGAACATTGTCTGTAGAACGACATTTTCAAACAAATCACAAATCCTCTTGTCAAAAAGTAAATTGCAGCAAAATAACTAATTGCTTAGAAACAATTTGGCAGATAACTTTAATTCTGCATGCATGCTGTACTAAAAGATATGTTGTACATTAAGATTGTAAAATGTAGCTAACATGCTACATTTATAATCCTAGCGGCGTGTAGAGAACACCCCAAACTTTTAACACGTGTAATTAAGTATGAAAATAAAATTAAGTCAAATATGATACATATTTATTAAGTACAAGATGTTTTTTGCATTGTAGAAATAAAATTATTAAATTTATTGCATACAAATGAGACTAATATTAATTTAAACTAAACCTACAAAATTTTCATTTTAAAATACTTATTTTTATATTTTTTTCAAAAAGCACAAGTAAAACGTATATACCAGTAAAAAAACTTACTTTGCAATTGATGTCAAGGATAGTAGAAAGTAGTAAACAAATATTTAATTCATTTTTCAAACATTCAGAGCAGACTGCAGTCATATGCTTTAAGACCATATTTTTCTTACATTGAAGACACACAAATAATTTTTACATCTTTTACCCGTGGACAAACAGTGCAACGTCCCTTTTTTGGTGGATTAATGCTCTTTTTAATATATTCTGTGTCAGTAAAGCTTCTTTGAGTGTTTTGTTAAGGTTTGGGAGACCCGATCTCATATCTCACTGTGGCTGCACAAGATCCATTCTAATCTCCTCTAATAATCTCGAAAGTCTCATTTTTTAGAAAGAACCGGATGATAGACAATGGAAACATTAATTCCCGCAGTATTAAGTATGTGATAAAAATATTCGCAATGTGGCCAAAGGTAACATATTCGCGATACATCATATATACTGCACATTTCTACAGTGGTATCAACACCACCTCTGTATTATAAAATTTCACAATTTCAAGTTTCATCTTTCCAACTTTGGTTCCGAAATTACGCAGTCATCGAATTTACTTAGTTCATCTTGACAATCTGTTGATACAGTATCTAATAGACGACAAAGTCGCTGTTTCTCCATTTTCCCATGGAGTTTTTGTCATAATTGCAGGAAAACCTTTTGAAATATTTTTTTTTTTAAAAATTATATTTTACAATTATTTTATAGAATTATATTATTTTTATACCATATTTATTGAAAATTTAAATAAAATATGCATGCATATTAATATAATTGAAAAACGGAAAGAGTAAAACGTACTCTTCCGTAGATGCTTCGAGTACGAAAATATAACTCAATCACTCGTTGGGTGTTGTTCTCAGCACCCGAGATAAACTTTTGAAGGTCGTTACATTCCAATCGTCCTAGCTAGATTGATTGATTAAATCAAGCCTGAAGGTTCAGTGACTTAAAATGGGCAACTACAGGAAAAATCGTGGTTCTGCACAATCATTTTAGAATCGTAGGAGACTTTTCTTGTTGCTGGGGTGTACAGAGCACCACGCGCGAGTGATCGCGGATTAACTGACGTAACACACAACGTTAGAATTTATATTTAAAAGAAAAATATTTCCGTAATCGATGGCTATTTACTGAAAGGAAACAAAAGAAAATTGATACATTGATATAATACAATTATTAATGCATCAGTACTGCTCGATTAACCGGGTGGCCAAAAGTCAGTAAAACTTTAAAAATTTATAAAACCAGACAATTAAACAAAAAATAAAAAAGGGTTTGCAAGTTTAGCATCGATAAGTCACGAAATTATTTTAAAGATAAGAAAAAGGGGAAAAAAATCAGTAAAACAACCGACAGGTTTTCGTTCCGTACATAAACCAAATCATTTATTACAGCAGCATGTGTCCCACATATCCACTACTACAAGGGCTGACACATTCCAAGCGTGTCACAAACCCAGAAACGGCAGAGTGCAGAATGTGTGCCTGTATACAAGACTGCTCCTCGGTGGATCACATCTTTCATTTCCGACAGATTGATGAACGGGATTAATACATCCTTTGAATTTTGATATCACCGCAGCCAAAAGTCTACTGGAGTCGGATTTGGAGACCGAGGAGGCTATGTACAGTTGCAGCGATTCTGAGACATGGTCGTCCGAATCTTACGCGATCCTCGAGCGATCCAGTTTCCTCAAATCGGTGAACAAGCTTTATGATGTGATGGCTCACCGTTGAAAGCCCTTTTCCAGTCTTTACATTTTTCTGAAATCCGAAGTTATGCTCTGCAACAGTCGCTGATTCGTTATTCATGAAAAACAGTTGCAACAACAAGGCTTTGTCTTTCTCACTCGGCATCGTTCACTTAGTTGGCAGGCAACGGAGAATTAGATTTGGATCAAGAACATCAGTATTTGTAACCGCCCGACTCATTTGCATATTTCCAAGTCAGTCGTTTGTACCATCTCTCTCTCTCTCTCGGCAGGTTTTCTTTCTTATCTTAAAAAAATCCCGGGACTTATCGATGTTAACCTGCAAACTATTTTTTTTATTTTGTTTAATTTTCCGTGTTTTATAAACTTTTAAAGTTTCTACGGACTTTTTGCCCGCCCGGTGATAAAATACAAAAACAACTAATATATGGTATAACTACAATTACTTCCGTCATCAAAATCTAATTGTATTTTTTAAATTTTTCCTTATACCTAAATGGCCATAAAATTTTACTTCCGTTTTTAACAAACCGATTTTGATCAAGAGAAAGGCAGCTGTTTTTAAAGAGCAGGTGTTATTCTTTTAAGAACAAAGTATTTTTTTAACAAACAAAGAATGCTCCAATAAAATGAGAAATCAGTAGGATAACGGATTTTAGTTTCGACACTATTGCTAAAAAATTGTTTGCCATTTTTACCCGTTTTTACAATATAACCTTGTTACTTAAAAACATTGTTCTTGCGGTAATTATTCTTTTATTAACAGTACTAGATGACAAAAAAAATTAATTGTTGTAAATTTTTTATTATGATTATCACTCAGGTTTTTGTAAGTAATAAAAAAATATTTAAGACAAATTTAACTTTTACTTATATTTATTTAACTTCATTTATTATTATTTAATTTATTTTCACTTTTATTTATAATTATTATTATCATAACTATTAGTTGTTTTGTGTTTTCAAAAAGTAAAATAGTTATTATAATTATATAGAATATCATTTAAAATTGAATGAATCTTTTTAAAATAAAAATTATTTAATTCTAAAAATAAATAATTAAATAAATTGAAGAGAAAAAAATAAAAACAGGAAGTTGGCCAGTCACACGAATCGAACTCTGTCCATTGCATAATACCCGATACGCTGCCGATCATGCCACAGCTACGTTGTATCAGGGAGAAAATAACTTGTATATAAGCTTAGTATGAATTTTGAACGCTCGGAATCGACTGGCCATTCAGGGGAATTACATTGGGGTTTGAATACCCTATAGCACTCCTGTTACAGAAAGTCTCATCTCCCAATGAATTTTCTTAGTCGTGCCCTTCCCTTGCAAGTTGAGAACACGTTAAATAATCACTTGTGACAAAATTGTATACAAAGTTTAATACTCATCTTGATCATTTGTATGGTTTATAATTAAAGTCGTGTTGTAGTTTGAGCGTCAAAATATATTATTGCATTAAATACATTGTTATTGTATGGAGGGGGGTTGTTAATTTCAATTTCAATTATGATTGAAAAATTGAGTCACAAATATTGAAAGTTTGAGAATCACTGGTTTAGATTGTAAATAGATTATACAGATTTAGTTAACACAACAATCAATGCAATCAATACTTGATTTTACATATCTGTGAAGTAGCGTTTTCTGCAGTGATAAATAATAACGTTATACAGAAGGAAGAAAAATATATGCTTGAAGTGCCTTAACAGAGATATTACACAAAACCGATTATTTTTAGTATTACTAAAAACGAATATTTATCAATGTTTTGCTGTTGCTTATCTCCTTGTCTAGCTTCTGCTAGACGAGATCTACGAGTTCATTCACCCTCAAAAAGTCGTATTCAAGCATAGCAAGATTTAGTAAGTTGTCATAGGACAAAACCCAGGCATCTACGAATATGATTTAGGGAAGCCTGCTCGATGTTACATTTGGACAAATCGGATGGGTTTTATGTCCAACCCTGGAAGGCAAGGCCACTAAAAATCTGAAAACTGCCGTCTGGGTTTATCTGCCGCAATTCATAGCAAGGGATCCTCCCGGGGAATCAGCTCTATACCAAGTATGAACTGGGGGGGACGAACCAAGTCTTTATCGATATGTTTTCTGGCAGAGAACAGCTTAAGATAAGTCAGGCAATTAGATATAACCATAGCCTCTCTGGCACCCTCCTTCGCCAAAGCATCCGCCTTCTCGTTACCCCATATATCAATATGCTAGGGAATCCACTGAAAGTGCACCCTCACAAGATGTGATGAGACTTGTTTTAATTTATTAATAGAAGTTCCAGTTTTATCACCCAACGCCACTCCAGTTTGACAACAGTTGACATAACAGACATAATCCAGACGGACTTAGGGTCTAAGGAAGACAAATCGTAGTAAGCTCTAATTCAAAAATGCAAATTTGAAAACTAATTGAACTGGTTATATATTTTGAAACAAATAAAAAAAATAGTTTGACTTTCGGCAACACATCCATAAAAACGCACACAAACTATTATATATATATTTGTAAATATTTTCATCTTAAGCGTAAGCAATAAAAAAGTTTTGAGATCTGACATAGGTAATATTTCAACAAAAGAATTATTTTTTAAGGGAGGAGTGAGGGTTTTTTCCCGTCATACTATAAAAACAACATGGGGACTTTGACGACTGACCTCGTAATTTTTTGTCAAAAGAGGAGAATGACACGAGCTGACACACCCTTTCTCCAAAATACCACACCATGCCAACGGTAGGACTTGAGCATCAACCGATTTAACGGTCATCAGACCCTCCACATGGTGGGTCATTAGTAGCCCTAGGACGTAAAGCCACGGTTCACAGGCCGCGAGTTAGTGACCATACTGACTAGGCTACTGCGGCCACTAACAAGGAGGTGCTAGACTATGTTATAAAATTAATCGCCAAACATTTTTTGAATGAGTTGGATTACCGGTAAATCACATTATTCATGAAGATGTTTAAACTATTTCACAGTAGAACATTATGCGTGAAGTTAACACTCTTGTAATATGGCGGAACTTAGTAATTCTTTACAATGTTCAAGTGTGTGAGGTCTGAGAGTTACATTAAAGCCGCACTGTAAAGGTACACGAGAGCAATTGATGACGGAAATCATAATTTTAAACCTCGGTCAAGTGACGAGGATGACACCCGAGTTTTCATATCTCTCTCCAAACTTCCATACCACACCAATTGGAGGACGTTTAAGCCTTGACAAATTAAACATGCAACGGTCCCCTCTCTGCAAGGCGGATCTTCTGCGGCACCAGAACGGAACATGAAACGCCAGTCACAAGTTCGTGACCTGACCACTAGGCTAATGTGGTCACTAACATTGGTCAAGAGATACGAGGTGGTTACTTAAATTGACCCCATTTCTCTCGTACCAAGTTGCATATGCTCTGTTGTAATTAACGTCCTGTAACTCATTAATTTTGACTGTTCCTGGTGAAACCTTCAAAACCCCTAGACTCCCCTCTAGGCACTAATTAGCTATTAATCATTCTCATACCCTTGCTATATTTGACAGTGTTTAAGGCTATACTACTTCTACCAGTCGAACTTTTTGCAAGTTATTTTTAACTTTCATTTTAAAAATAGTTGGAAGAACTTTGGGCATATGATTATCACCAGTTAACATATTTATGTTATTACTTAATTGATGATTTACACAAAGCAGTCTTTGTTTCGGCATCTAGTCGCACATCGACGGTGATAAATATTTTTTTCTTTGATTGTTCACACTGAAAATTTGACATTTATTCAGAAATGGCAACGTAATTCTCAATTATGGTCACATAGACACTTAAGCGAATTTTTTTTAAAAATTTTTATATTCTTCCACGTAAATATTAGAGATTTAATACGTTTGAATCAGTCGTTTATATCAGTGTTTCTCGCAGTGGGGCGCCCCACTGGGGGCGCGATGACCCTACAAGGGGGCGCGAGCGTATCGAAAAATTTAAAGATTTTTTTTAAAAAAAAGTAACCGAAAGAGAAGTAAAAACAAAATGCTTTCTTCATAATAAAAATACACACAAACAACACTGACATAATTTATGTTTATTATCTGGCTTTTTTTTCCGTCATCAAATAGCTCTATCTTTGATCCCCAAACCAAATTTAAGAAAAAAAACATTTTGTTTTATTTGCTGTATTTCTCAATGAGAGATTTTTTTATTACGTTTTAACATAAAATATTACTCGTTAAAAGATAAAACGAAACCCAGACCCCTGAGAAAATTCTAAGAAGATAAACAATCCACCACTGTACTATTATTGAAATACTGTACATTAGTTGTAGAAAAAAGAAAAGGAAGTCATGATTCACTTTTCAGCCAGGCTGCATAGTACGTTTGCTAATCATTTGATTGACCTTCAATCTTATGGTATGGTTATTATCAATATTAGTTCCTCCCATCTTTTGCGTGTTTGCTTTTCGCTTAGGGAAATTGTAAATAATTATAGAGTTTCGCGATATTTGGAAAAGAATTGATATGTCTCTGTTGTAATTAACAAAGAATTGAATCCACGAAACGCCAGTCTACCATTAAAGTTCGAGTGACTGCTTCCTGGTGAAACATTTTGAAGTCTTCTCCACTAGAATTTTATACTTTTTCATAATTTAACATTAATTCTAAATGCTAAAATTACAGTTCTTTTTAAACAGTTATTTAGAATTATAGCACTGCAACAGTTTTATTACAGTTCAGCTATTATATCAAGAATAATGTTTTATTTTTTTTTAAAAAATGAACTCGTGCGAAGAGTGTGTTTGCCAGTGTACGTTTGATGTTAACGAAGAAGGTATTTTATAAATAATTTCTTATTACTGAATTTAGCCCCGAGTGGTATAGGTATCGGATCGTGGTTTGCCTTGTCACGAGTTCGAGCCCAGTACACTAAAGACCCGCCGTGTAGGGCAGCGATGCACGTTAAACCTGTTGGAGATGAAACTCCGTTGGTGTGGTGAGGAGAGAGGGGTGCAAGCTCAGGTTCATCCACGTCACTTGACCATGGTTCAAAATTACGTGGTCCGTCGTCAAAACTCGTGCAGCTGAAACAGTGCGGCGTTAATATTCAATTTCTTATTACCAAATTAAAACAAGTTGACTTCCACGGGCTTGGAAGGTTTAAATCAGAAATTGACATTTAAAGAGTTTTTTTTCTATATTTAGCTGAGAATTTTGTCTTCAAGGCATCCTTTGCAGAAAATCTCACCTTTTGTTTTCAGTTAAGATAATTCCTCATCCATATTTATTTAGCTTTAATTTTTACTGGATGTGAAAATTCATGAAGATTTTCTTCATTTGGAGTATCACAATTTGCAGTCTTTGTTTCGCCAACATAGCTATACTAGTCATGTTGTCTCCCACAGTTTTAACACATATCGACGGTGATTGGTAAATCCAAAATTTAAGTATTTTTGAGAAAATATGCTCGTTCGTCTTTTTTTCTTTATTGTTCGAATTTTAAAATAGTTGACATTTAAGAACTTAATTTGGGCAACGTGCTATTCTCACCAAAAAACTGCTCGAATTGTACGAGGAAGGTCACATGTTTTGCGCAGACGTATGTTCATTACTTAATGTGATGGATGATAGAGAGCGACATTGACTAGACTATTTTTTAAACATTTGTATTCCTTTTTGCTATTCTTTAATTAAATACATCATTTTGCGATCTGTTCCATCTAAATATTAGAAATTTACATACGTTTGCAGTAAATACATTTTTTGTATTATGATTGAAAATTGGGTCAGTATTGAAAGTTTGAGAAACATGAAAGTGTTTATGACTAATTAATTTACTAAATTAAGAACAAGTTTAATAAAGCTACTTCCATGGGCTGGTCTCACAGAGCAAAGTTTTTGAAAATTAAGATAAGAAATTGACCCCTCTGAGTTCATTTTCTATATTTAGATACTATCTTGTCTTCTAAGCGTAATATTTTTCAGAGAAAGGAAAAAAATTAATTTTTACTTTTTTCTTAACATATACAAAATTGAATACTTATATCATGAATTTGTACGGTTTATAATAAATATTGTTGCTTTATCGTAAAAGTGCATTATTATTGCAGATTCAGTAAATTATTATGTATAAGGGGGGGCGCGATAAAAATTGTGATTGGAAAAGGGGCGCCAGCATTAAAGTTTGAGAAGCACTGGTTTATATTATACATGAAAAGTGAATGAGTGTTTATTAATTTCTTGCATCATAAAGCAGCTACTGCGACGACAACGTAATTTTTGCACCTCGTTTAAGTAACGGGAATGACTTCTCTAATGGCTGGCATCCACATCTCCAAGCTGTCACTTGAAGCCAACAGAAGGACTTTGAGCCTCGACAGATTTAACGAGCATCATCCCCTCTAAACGGTGGAACTTCAGTGGCATTAGGGAGAGCGAACTCATGACACGCCGGCAACGAATTCATGACCATTACCACTATGCTAACGCGGTCACCCACGAAAGATAAAATCAGGAGCGTAATCATTGTATACTTGTATACTAAATGTATACTTTTGCAATAAAAGTTTTCATTTTAACTCCCTGTACTTTGCAACCCTTCCCCTTACTACTCTTTTGTTTTTAATCAAGTAAAACTTCTTTAAAAGTCCAGAATTTAATTTATTTAAATAAGGTAAATATTACTTACGCCATGCGTCCTTATCAATTCACTGCACAGTTAATCTGACACATTTACTCAATTTATTACTTTACATTATCAATCATTTATGAAAAAAACACACACCTTAATATTTAATATTAGTTCAGTAATAATATTTAATTTAATATTTCAGTACTTCAACCATTAAATTGAAAATAACTTGAAAAAGGCTTGGTGAACTAGTAAAACTTTTATACTGAATGAGCCAAGAGTTTGTTCAAACTTTAAAAATTCGTGTAAGAGGAGGGGGGTGATAAAGAAGTGCTGTTTGTAGGGAAGGATTCACAAGAAAATGGAATTTCTTTTTAGTGTCAAAACATTTTAGTTAAAAACATCAACGGTAGAGAGCGTTGACAATCCAAAATTCAATGTGCAAGACATCAATACGATCCAATTGTTCAAGATGACTTCAAGAATATTGTTCGACTCAACTAAGGGGGGACTCACAACTCCGTTACAGCTGAATATAACATATCGGAAAGAATTGCAAAAAACCTCACGACCAACAGAAAACCTTTGAGTTCGGTCAATATTGACGAGAATAAAAGGTTCGCAATTGATTTCAAATAGCCCCACAGCCAATAGTCCACAGGAGTTTTTTTTTTTTCTTTTT
The DNA here is from genome assembly GCA_019973935.1 of Trichonephila clavipes. NCBI lineage: Eukaryota > Metazoa > Arthropoda > Arachnida > Araneae > Nephilidae > Trichonephila > Trichonephila clavipes. The sequence goes on from BMAU01003829.1 coordinate 32,130, forward strand.
AGCTACGTCGATGAATTAAAAGGCTGTTTCCCTACGAGCAGCCCAATATCAACCAACCTTTGCGGTAAAAGTTTTCTGAAGAAAAAGTTAAAACCGTTGTTGGCCAGAGAAGCACAAACTGTCAGGTAAACAAAATTCATAACATCTCCACAAAAACACAGAGGGCAGTCTGGAGTGTCTTTCACCCTAATTCGGTGTAGGTGTTGCTAAAGAAAATCATGACTGGTCAAAGTTCTAAAAACAGCAGAGAAAACCTGTCTAGGAAGACCTACTGGGACTGGATTATGGAGCAGGGTCTCCCAGATCTCTTTCCCCTGCATCATTCCTTTGAATACGGCGAATGTATTTTCTCATGGATCTGAAATATTTGAAAAAGACTGTCTACATGACAAGCAGGAGTGAGGTTGGTCGAACATGGTGGCCAGGCGATACTTTCTACCTCGATCAATCACTGTTCTCACCAAAGGCTATCGATAGGAATCTTTAATGGATTGACATAGTACGAAGGTACACCTTTCTGCATGAATCTTATTACAGATAATACCTTTTAGATTTAATGCGAACACAATTAAAAATATTTTTTTGCTGTTTAAAATATTTGAATTCCTTTTATAATCCCTTCTTGTAAATTGCACTTATTTATCACATCATTCCTTCCGCTTTAATGATTTTTTAAAGTTTAACTCATGTGTGTGCGGCTCACTACTCACTTTTGCATAACACTGAAATACTGTTTAGTTAATAAAATGTTACATAGCATTTAAAATTTAATTTACTTTACTTTAAAACATGCCCTTTCTATTTATATTTAATAAAACTAAAGTAATTTGTTTAAATACACTATATTTTGTAAAGAAATATTAAAATATTATTTATTACTTTTAAAATTATAAATGATGCAAAGACCAAATTAATAACTTAAATGTAGATCTATAAATTTTTTGAATAATGTATTAGACGATATCAAAAGGAAACTTTTTAAAAATTCGTTTCATACATTAAGTAAATATTATCGAAAAGTAATTAAAATATTTTCGAAAAAGGTATGTATTGAAAAAAATTTTTTCCAGTTAATTCAATATTTGTATAATTTATTATTCATTAAGGTGTTTAAAAAGTTACATAAATTTGAGCCAAATATTTCTCCATTAAAATTTTTGTAATGGGACATGTAGCCCAGATCTCTCCAATTACATAGAGTAACGTCTTATATAAATTCCCACAAATTGAATGCTTTACTAAAATAAATGTCAGAGAAAACAGGTTTGAAATATTTCTTTTCTTTCCTTTTTCTCTTTTCATTATTGTCCAAGGACTTTTTTTTGTACGAACTTCATGAGTATAGACATCCACGGGAAAATTTTTATAGGTTTTATTCAGGTCATAACTGAAAGCTTCTCAGCTAGACAACGAAGAAAATTTATCGCCTGGACGTCAGAACTTCAAGATGCTTTTGCATTTTAAATTGAAACTGAATTTTAAAAAATATTTTTAAATATATATAAATAGTTCAGGGAATTAAAAGAGGGCACGAAATAATTATCCTTGAAAAAATTGGAGTCTGGCGTCTGAAATTTAAATTTAATTAAATCGAAATTTGTCGAAATAAAAATCATTGATGACAGCATGCATAAAAAATGATTCGACAATAGAATACCAAATATAAATTTTAAATGGTATTTTTTTTTTTTGTAGAAAATGTTCATGTGGTGTTTCGTAAAAATATTTTTACTTCATTAATTATTCGTAAAAGTTGTCCATGGCTCCAACATTATATCTAGTTATTACCTTAAAATAGATTACATCAATGCAAAATTTTAAAACTGAATAACTAATGACTAATATTAAATGCAAAGGCACTCCTTTAAACTAACGATTTATTTAAATTTGTTGAAAAATTTAATTTTATAGTTACTTTATACAATTATTTTAAAAACATATTTAATATTTTTTTACTCTTATATATTACTTGTTTTTTAATTAATAACTATTTAAATGTTGTAACCTTATTGTCATCTAGCCGTTTGAAATAAAATGTAGTCAATAAATGAAATCCCTTACTAATTTTTAGAATGAGATTGAAGGGGTTTCAGATATTGCAATAATAACTAACGATAAAAAGATATAACTATTTTGCTTTTATTTGTTATTTCTTAATTGTGACTTGTTTTTCTAATCTACTGTTTGTAAGACCCACATTTATTTACAGAAATTTATGACAATTCGCTAAACAATTGAATTACAAATTTTTAGTTTCACATGTATATGTTTTCACATACAATTAGTAGGAAGGTATTAAAAGTTGAACATTCATATTTATGATATGCATATTTATATAAGTATGCTCCCAGTGTAATACCAGACTTTAAAGTTGAATTAATGAGATCTTAAAACAGAATTTTTAAATCATAAATTGACTTAATTGTAACTTAGATTAAATTAATTTCATTTTATCTTAAATTGTTTAAATTTACTTAAGTTGTATAATAAAATCCCTCATTTAACGTAAAATATCCTGCTATAAAATTTATTAATTATTTTAAGTTTCAATTTACGAGATAAACCTTTTTGTTTTTTTTAGCTCATAGTGCACACACACACACACATGTGCAAATATTAACATTTACACTATCAGTGCTCATTTATGCATAGTTTCTTTTTTAGTTCGTAGAATGATTGCATGTTGAAAATTAATGGCACAAAATAAACTATTTTTATGCCATGAATTTTGTACCATAAAGAAGATTTTCTACTTTAAAAAGGCTATATAAAAAGTTATTTTAATGTTTCCCGGTAAGCTATATAACATGATAAATAGAAGCTAGTCAAAAATCCTCACTTGTCTACCAAGGACACATTCATTGGCCTGAGTGAGTGAATAGTAACGTCGCACTGTTCAGCTACACGAGGGCTTTTGGCGACGGACCACGTAATTTTGATCCATAGTCAAGTGACGTGGACGACACTAGCACCCCTCTCTGACTAGCATTCATTATGGTTAATCACCTCATAGCCACAGTTCCATAATAGAATAAGAGAATTTGTTACTTTGGTCAAGTTAAGCGCGTGATGCAGATTATTCTGAGAGTGATTCTTCTCTCTCAATCTCTCCTTTTCTCTTAATAAGTTTAAGAACTATGTCTAGTTTTGTTTGATATAATAGCCCTAGCCGTTACCTACCTGCTTCACTGTGCTCAATGATTTATATATTGTTAAGTTGATAAAATCTATCTTACCCTCTAGGATTAAGCTCTCGATTAAGATTCAAAAACATTCTTACAGCCAGTTTCTTGATTTAAAAGTAGGACTTATATTCCCAAAAATGTAGCCATATTTATCTTTTACTTCATAGTTGTTTTCCCTTTTGTAAAGTCAATTACCCCTGGTAAAACCCGTTTTTAGGGTAAAAGAAACTGGCCTACCAGATTTTCAAGTCTATGTGAAATACTTCCGGAGATGTTGGACTAATGAGTTGCCTTTCTCTTTTTCACAGCTATTATTCCCTCTTGTTGAATAACGATATGCACATTGTTACATGCTTCTGGACATTTATGTAAGGGCTTCACGATTAAGAATCTTAATTTTGAAAAAATACACTGCTAGCCACACATAATGCAACACCAAAGAAGAGAACCAGAGAAATCAGCAGAATTTGGAACATAACATGTACAAAATTCAAACGACTAAAATTACAGCCTCTTGTGACGTGTGAGAGGATGACTGGGAATCCAGTTAGTGTAACACCACCATTGTTGCCTACTACAACCACTGCCACCGCCTTAACACAGAATCAAAGAGACTTTGGATGTATCCTTGGGGTACAGAAGTCTCCAAGTGTTTCATGTATTGCCAAAGTCGATCTGGTGAAGCGGAATTGTTGTATCTCCGAGCCAATCGCTGTGGAAGCATGGACCGCACGTTTTCGATTGGAGATAGATCCCAGGATAACAAGAAATCAGAAGCAATTCAATCTGATGTGTGAAGAAGTCTTGAACATTAAACACCACGTGTGGTCATGCGTTATCCTGTTGGAATATGGCTGGCGGCAAGCGCTGGTAAAATATATAGTAGGAGCCACCGGCTACAGCACCTCAGATGTAGTGCCGGTTTTTCAGTTTTACCGGCAATGCATATTGAGAGGTGTGGCAGTTAAATCTAATACCACACCAAACCATGATACCGGGTGCGAGACCAGTGTGTCGATGCCTAACGCAACAATTCAACAATCTATCACCACGGTGTCCCTCAAACTTGAATCCGACCATCGTGACGTTGCAGGCAGTAGCGGGATTGATTTGATTTGATTTGATTTAATATTAATCGCACTGTTTCAGCTACACGAGGGGCTTTGGAACGGACCACGTAATTTTGTACCATGGTCAAGTGACGTGGACAACACCTGAGCTGGCTTGCCCCTCCCCTAACTACCACACCACACCAACGGGAGGGACGTTTCAGCTCTCGACAGATTTTAACGTGCATCGCTGCCCTACACGGCGGGTCTTTAGTGGTACTGGGATCGAACTCGTGACCAGGCAAGCACGATCCGATACCACGATTTCCGCGGCCACCAGGCAGTAGCGGGATTCGTCAGTGAACGCAATCGGCTGTCGGGTTCGTCATTCCGTTCCATCATGTCCGCCATTCACCTGTGGTTTCAATCAAGGGTAAACGAAGCAATGAACACCTTGAGGACATCCACTCTTCTGCAAACGAAGTTGAATGCTACAAGCGGACACGAATGATACGTAACAAACTGAATCTGTTCTACTATGGTTCGTGATCCATCACTATCCACATGGGGTGATTCATCACGACCATGCGCACAATCTACGGACGGTAATGCGACGAGGTAGGTGCGTTTTCTACTGCATCCACCGATGAATGTTCCGCATCACAGTTGCTTGGTTTCATCAACACGTTGACCGATTTCTCAGAAGGATAATTCGCAATCTATATAGGCTACTATTCTTCTCGGACGAATTCTGATTGATTGATTGAATACTAACGTCGCACTGTTCAACAACACGAGGGCTTTTGGCGACGGACCACGTAATTGTGAGCCATGGTCAAGTAGCGGGGACGACACCTGAGCTGGCACCCCCTTTCCTAACTACCACACCACACAAAGGGACGTTTCAGCTCTCGACAGTTTTTAACGTGCATCGCTGCCCTACACGGCGGGTCTTTAGTGGTACTGGGCTCGACCCCTCGGCTACGGCGGCCACCGGACGAATTCTGAAATTTGGTTAAGATATGCCGATGTCTTTCACGAGGCATAGGTAAACACACTTACGCAAAAAAAAAAAACCACGCAGGGAAAACAATTGCCGAGCTTCAATTCACCAATCTGTTCTTCCTTTATATAGCGCTAGCGGCGGCGCTACAGTCGCTCGCGATGTACATCTGTGCTTTATAATGTTAATGATTTGCATAGTTCATCTCCGCTAACGCATGATGTAAATTTCACATGTGGTTTGAATGCTTCCTTCAGGGTATTGCATTTTTTGTGTGGCCAGCATTGTATACTGTTTTGATGAAATATTTCTTTTAAATTTCTTACCAGACAGAATCAAACTTTTTTTTAAGAAATAAATCCCTACCTATTGATGTATTTTCATATTTGTAAAATCAATAATTCGCGCGCGCGTGAGGAAATGAATCAAATTGAAACGAATCATAATTTTTAGAGGATTGCAAAAAACCCTTATTTTTGTTTCGTGGTTTATTTCGTTTGAATTGGTCTGGCTTCTTTGCAGATTTTAGAGCTAAATATTATTGTTAGTGCAGAGAGCTCTCTCCATTTGATTTTAATCAATATTCTTTCCGTTGCCTCAAATCTACGTAAATATTTATTGAGTTTCCTGTTAGACCTTTTCGAAAAAGAGTTGGAAAAAATCTTGAATGCTAGTTAAATACTCGCTATTTAAATTAAATGTCAACTGTATGAAGTGCGGAAATGCTTATGTCTATATTTTAAACATAATATTCAGTTATTTATTATCCTTTGTTTTAATTTAAACATCTGAGCAAATTATTACCGTCTGCTTTAGTAATTTATCAATCTTTGTCTGATTTCTAATATCGTCTAGGAAATCGTCTGCTTTCAATAACATGTTATTGCCATTAGAAATATAGTTTGTTCTTGCACGAATTCGAGAATGTTTGTAATTTGAAGAATTTTTAATGTTTTTCTATCACTTGAATTGAATCTAGAGCGTTGTATCTAGATATATATTTTAAATGTGAAAGTTTGTGAGGATGTTTGGTCGTCTTTCACGCAAAATCAACTGAATGGATTTTAATGAAACTTTACAGTAATATACCTTATACATCAGAATAATACATAGGCTATAATTTATAGCATAGGCTTTAATTTATAAAGATATTTGTGTGAAGTGTCAAAATATGACGATATTTTGTCAAGAAAGTAGGAAAAAATTCTGCCATCTGCAAGCAATTCTGGCGTGTGCTGTAAAATGCCCACGACAGCATATATCCATCCCTTTGCTTGTGAAGAAACCTTTGTTTTGGCTACGCAAGGCGCTCCTTCTAATTAATTCCTGTGATCAGCGTAATCCTAATTTTTTTTTATTTCAGGGAATAAAACTAAGTTTTGAAGGGGGAGATTGTTATAAATCTCTTTTTATTTGAAAGTTTTTTTTTATGATTTTATTTCGCACATTTGGTAGTAAGAAATTGATATTTTTCAAAATAAATGCTTTTATCGGTTCTGGTACTTAAAGTAAATAAACTTTCTCTTTCACACTACATAATGTGGACAAATTTTCAAAAATTTTTTTTGTGGTTAATAATTAATTATAACGCTATAATTTTAATTGAATAGGTAGATATTGCATTTTTAAGTATAAAAATAATTATAACTACTGTACTGTATTTTTTAGTGAGTGAATATTAACGTCACACTGTTCAACTGTTGTCAACGGACCACGTAATTTTGAACCATGGTCAAGTGACGTGGACGACACCCGAGCTGGCACCCCCCTTCTCTAACTACCACACCACACCAACTTAGAAAGAATATTCTATCAATACTTAGCAAGAATATTCTTTGAAATCCACTGTATCAAGATATATGGCAGCAAAGGGTTCTATGATGAGTACTTTAGCGGGGAAGGCGAATAGTTTTGTAGCAGATATTGCGTTTTCAGCTGACGGTGTTTTCAGTAGATTGCAAAGATTATTATTTTTTTGTCCCGAAACAAATAGTTTGCTAAAATTTAAGTGTCTTAGAAGACGATTTGACTACTTATTTTAAGTGAACGGTGCATATAATTTTATAGTGGAATATCGTTATAATTAATTTATTAACTCTAACGGATTAAATTTCCCAAAGTGGAGTATTTTTATGTGTATCCCTTAATTTTCAATGTAGTGATCCAAAAAAATATTGTATGAAAAAACTGCAGTAAATCATAATGCGGTTAGATAAAGTATTAAGTGCATCGCGCCCCTACACGGCGAGTCTTACAAATCTCTAATAAAGCTCGAGCTATGAAAGTAGCTAGGTATTTGCCAACTTGACTATCGTTGACATTTCGCTGTGTTTTTCATTGAATCGCCATTATAATTTAAGAAACGGCGTTTCTTGCGACTATTACAATTTTAACATAAAATAAATACAACAGAAAGTAATATTACACTTTCAGATATAAATTACTTACACTATTTTAAGCGTTCATTACACAAAACTTTTAATAATGTGTTACTTTTTTGCTGAGCAGAGATCAGCTTAGGGGGTATTTTCAAAGTGTGTTACGAGAGTTACGGGGAGTTACAAAGAGTGTTACGGGGAGTTAGTTATAAATAAAAAAAAAATCCTTTATCATCTATTAGATCTACATACTTAAAAATTTAACAAGGCGTTTTTTTTTTTTTTTTTTTTTTTTTTTTTTTTGTTCAGCTGAGATATGCATAAAGCGTTTTTGTTTAATTTGCAATTCACTTAAAATTAACTCATTAAAAACTTCTTTATTCTTCGATCTGTGTTTAATTTTCAGTTCACCCGTGCGAAGAACGGGTATACCAGCTAGTATATGAATAATTTTTAAATTTCTTTGAGTAAAATCTTATTTAAAGCATGTCTGAAAAAAAATTAGAAAGATCATTCTTTTTAATCTGTTTAAAAGCACTGAGTGCCTAAAACGAAATGGTATAGTGCGTCTTTTTTTTTTTCAATTCCTTCTATTAACTCACTATTTATATATTTATTTACCTTGGTGAAATTTTCAAAGGTTAATAAAATACATTTCAAAGTGCTCAATTGAGCCGAAATTTTATATACATGGTTATTTGGGATGACAATATAATAATTTAATTATAAATAATAAAATTAATTGATTAAAATTAATTTAAAGAATTACAAATATAGCAACGTTGGCGACTTGTGTCAAAACTTGAGGGTTTTCTCACGTTTTAAAACATTTAGTTGAAGTGAAATTTTATAGACACGATTATTTTGGATGACATTACGATACTTTAATGATAATTAATAAAAATTAATTACCAATTAATGTTGTGATTTTTGTCATATGTATACACATATTTATATTAATTGTAACTATTTAATAAAAAATAGCTAAAATAAAAAAAAAATTTTTGATTGATCTAAGTAGGAATTGACTTTGAAATTTTTTTTTGTATTGCTTGTTTTGTTAAGGAAAAATGTGTGATTTGAGGTAAACTTTTAATTTTGGAATTATGTGTTTTTAGTAACAGAAAAATTTCTCAAATATTCGGCTCCTGTGTAACGTTATATAATTTATTTAGTATTACATAACACTTAAACCCGTCTCTCACGGAAAGTTTTCAAAAATTCCGACTCTTGCAGATGTTTGCTTTATTTTAGTGACAATGTCAGTTTCGCAGCATGAAATCGAGAGAGTTCGGGTATTGATTCTGTTAACGATTACTAAAAAACAGTGCTGGTTATTATAAGTCTGATTCGAATACCATTATTCAGTGTTTTAGTTATATTTTATATTCATTTCGCCACAGAACTACACAAAAGATAATCACTGAAAATGAAATTCTTGACCCTTCAATAATCACCTCATTCGGCAGGAAGAATGCGAGATTCAATTCCTTTTCGCACATATTGAAAACCTTCTGCGCCCCATCTTTGCTGAAATAAGAACCCTCAGTAATTAAATTGATAAAATAATAGATTTCTCACAGGAGACCAGTGGCTTGTACCTCGTTCTTCCAATGATTGTTTCGAAGTGAGAAATATTCAGGGGGTCGCCAAAATAGCGCCGTAACTCTATAAAAGCCATATGTCTCGTTGGAAGTACACAAAAATTGCCGAAATAACTGCACTTGTGCGATCCATAGAAAACGAGTAAAAATACAAAAAAAAGTATGACGTATTGAACCCATCAGCAGCAGTATTTGGTTATATTTAAAAAAGCAGATGTTCAACGTGTCAGCTGTGCATATCGAGGCAGGCTTGAGCATTCCAGGGAATGAATGAGTGCATACGTCACAGCAGCGCAGTGTCCACCGAAGTACAAGCCTACAGACGAGCCACTAAGTCCGTTTCCACTACGTCTCGATCTGCAATTCTTTGAGAATGCTCCATAGGCATAAAATACAACGGTATGAAATCTGTAAATCATGACGGCCATAGAACCGGACATCCACGTCCGATCCAGCGACCGGGTATGTCATATCCAGCCAGGTACATAGAAATGAGGCGGAAGGCTCCATTCACACCATAGCAGTAATTAGTGAGCGCTGAAGATGTTACCGATCAGAGACCTTTGCAGAGGGGGAATTAAGGACCCTAATTGGCTACATCTTTTCCGCTCGCTACTTACTGGCTTGGTGTAAATACGGCTAAACATCATCAACCATCATTCATTTATCTCATTTAACGTATTTTTCTCATAAGCTATGGATCGTAAAGGTACAGTTCTATGGGCATCTTTTATGTATTCACGGCGAGGAAATTGTACAGAGTTTGGGCGTTGTTTTTGGTACACCCTGTATGCATTAAATTCATTGAGTCTAAACTATCTGCGATTTTGTTCGATTGCTTTTATTACCACTGCACTTAGAAGCAACACAGAGCTGTTGAGGACCGAGCTCTAATTTTGAATCGAGGTCAAATGACAACATTGTGTGACATCTGACCACTCTCTAAACCTCAACACAACACCAACATGCATACTTTGAATCAAAGATTTAAGACTCATAACCTCATTCTATTTTAAGACGTTAACATTAACGAGCAACTGCCCCCAGTATTTTAACTTTATTCGATGTCATCAGAAATCAGTACTAGGATTTGCTATCTCATGCGACACGTCCAGAGCGTTACAATTCTTGAAACTCTTTATAATTTTTTGCTGAAGTCATTTTTCATAGTCGAATTAGCTGTAAATTACCAATCACCCGAACCATAAATCTTAACCCGAAAAATTTTAAAATACGGAATTGAGGAACTAAAAAAAGAAAATACATTTTGCATTCTACTACATAATTTTAACACACTAAAATTATTTTCACTTTCCTGGTGCACCTCATGATCATTCACAGAAGGAAAGAAAATGTTATAAATTCATGCTAAATTTTAAAGATGATCAAATCTAAAATTGATGTTCAATATAAATCAGCTTCAAAACAAAATTTTAATATTTCTTTGTTTACGAAACACTTAAGAGAGCTAACAATAACGAAACTAAATATGATTCGGAAATAGCATGCATATCAAAAGATTTTAGGCTTTGATTAGACAACTCTTTAAATACTTACAAATCTTAATATTAAAACTACCTTTCTGAGTTTAAACTGAATCTGAAAAAATTCTAAGGAAACTAATTACAATTTTAGAAATACTAATTGAATAAAAAAAAAAAGGTTTTCTATTCAGATTGCTGTTAAGCATTTACTGCGAATTTTAAACTCTGGCTGAATTTGTATGTGATTTAAATAAAAATTATTTAATAATGAACTCTTTCCAATCATTTTTATACAACTTACTCTTAAGTATTTGAAGTATTAATATTTTCTTTGGATACGAAATATTTTATTTCAAAACAATCACAGATTTTATAGTATTAGAAGATACATTTGAGCTTTCATATACAGAAACAAGAATCCCACTTAAATATTTCACGTAAATGCAACAACTTAGGGAGCACCTGTTGCATAACAACTTAAGTTTTTTCACAACATATTATGAATGAGAGGGATCGAGTCATATTAACGCCACACTATAAAAGCAACACGAGCGCTATCGGTGACGTACTCCCCCCTCCAACTGTGAACCTAGATCAAGTGACGAGGACGAAAACTGAGTTGTCACCAACCTCAAATACTTCACCACACCAACGGAGAGGACACCGAGCCTTTCCATTGTATATCGGTCCTCTCTATACAGAGGAATTTCAAGGACTCCAGGATTCGAACCTGAAGCAATCCCGCCACGAGTTTGGGACCATGGTCTCACAGCATATTGTGAAAGATATAGCAAATATTTTTGTTTAATTTATTTTTTAGACAAAACTCTCTTGAAAAAATAAATTCTTATTTTCAAAGAGCAGTAGGTTTCCTCCCTTTAAATTTAAGAGCTATTTTAAGAAATAATCTAAACCAATATATTCAAGAATAATATGAATCAATTTTATAAATCTTAAAAACTTTCTTATATTTAATCTGCATTTTTACTACAGCAATGTACTAAATCAAAATACTTATTCAAAAAATCTAGAATGCAGACTGGGGCGAGAATAAAGTTACACATGATAATCACCTCTAATTACTTTCAAAATGCAAAGATAGCTGCAGAAAATTAATCTAAGATTTTGCTAAAAAATAATACAAAATGAACAAATATAAATATGCATAAATACAGAACCCATAATCGTGATTTAAACAATTCATTTTCTATAAGTCTATTAAAAATTGACGTTTCATAAAAATATATCATCAGTGCTTAACATGAACAAGATCTTCGAATATATTGATTTCAATATCAAAAGTTGAAAAACTTACATAAGCAAACAGCTGCCAACAATCTTAGAGCTTCATCAGGGGGTTGACAGGTAGGATAGAAAGGGTCCAGCATGTAGTAGCCAAAGGTCAGTGCCAAAACGGCTTGCGTTGCTGGTCTGATGACCAAAAGTCCAACCCACAATCTCAAGAATGCGGTTGCAGGACCAAATGCCTCTAATATGTAGGCATAGTCTCCACCAGATTTGGTTATACATGTTCCCAGTTCAGCATAACACAGTGCACCAAACATCGAGAACACCCCACACAAAGTCCAGATAATTAGTGAGATCGCAAGAGACCCCGAATGCTCATAGACACCTTTGAGACACGAAAATACCAGAACCAATAATGGTCCCCACGATGATGGCCACCCCCCGTTGATCAAAGTTATTCTTTTCTTGAGTTGCGTCTTCTTGCTCAGCAACATTAGGTGAAGACCCATTAGCTACCTTCTTGGTTTCCATTTTAGAAAAGTTTCATTAAAATCTTAGCAGCTTAAACTTAAAAGAGGAATGATCTTCTAAGCACGAATACAATACCGCCGCATCCCTGAGAACTGTCAAACTGCTTCTTGTAAGGAGTGTAAACAGATTTAAAACCCGCTCGCGTTTTTGTCAAGAGCAGAACCCGGCGGCTGACGGAAACGCGATTGAAGTTGAATCAGACGTCATGGAGTACGCGCATGCGTGGAAGGGGTGGTGGTGGGAGCTCTGGGACGTCATATCCTCCGAAACCTTTCGCCATTCTGGAAGTCGGGGCGAGGAAGAGGAAGAATAAGAAACTATACGATGCGTATATATAGCGAGATAGTTCGTGCGTTTTTACTCCATGTAAGCGTTCATGGGAAAAAAAATTGCTATGAGAAGAAGATTCATCAAACTGTATTTATGTTCACGATCATTTTATATTAAATTTGAAGAAAAGGACATTTTTTAAAATGGTGCCCAGATACATTTAAAATAAAAATAAGTTTTTTTTTTTTTACTTTTATTTTATTGGCATACAATTTAAATTTTATCTTTTATCCAAATAATTTTCACCAATTTTACTTAAGTTTTAAATAATTTTTCCTATAGAATGCAACCTATTTACAAGAATTACAGTAATTTTGATTCTTAACTTAAAATAAATTACGATAATATTGAAGCTGTAAGGTATAAAAATAGAAAAAATTGAGAATTTTTGTAAAAAAATTGAGTTTTTTTAAGGTTATATCGCAAAGCTTGCCCACTGAATTAAATATTTTTTAATGCGAAAGAAGCACTGTATAAAAGATAATCGTCTTACTTTACTTCTGACACGGAATATAAATATTTTTTCAAAGAAACTGCGATGCAATTAAACTTTTTTTTTGTCAAAATTTAAGCAAATTTTTCAACATTCTGAGAAAGTGCGGATCACTCAGACATATTCCTCATAAAGGCTTGAATAATAAGATTACAAATGCTTATTCCGAAATGACAAACTGAGCACCTTATGAACAGGAAATAGTGTTTACTTTTATCATGCACATAGGCAGATAACTAAATATTCTTATAAATATTATATATATATATATATATATATATATATATATATATATATATATATATAAATATATATATTTACAATACAAGGAAAAGACAATCTTTCCCTGTATCATTAACAATGGACTTGTTACTTGTTAGAGTACCACTGAAAGCTTTAAAACTATGTTATTTACTAATTTTAAAAAAAAATTACTACTAATTATACCAAATAAAAGGAGGAAATTGAAATTTTCTACAAGAAAAATAACTTTTTTTACCATATAGCTTTTACATTACTTTGCGTATAGGGAATTTACTTATCCTATGCCATGGTTAGATTTTAGTATACTAAAAGCATTCATAATTATTTGTTTCAAGAATAGCTACTGATATTTAAAATATAATAAGCAAATTATAATTTTTAGAATTTCAATATTTTGAATGTTTCTCGATGTTCAAAATAACGCAATCAATCAATAAACAAATCTTACAGAAACAAATAAATTACACAACAGATGCCTGCCGTGCAATGTCATAAGAAATGTAAAATACGAAAATTTCAGTTTGCGTTACATCAAGATTAGACAGATTTTCTCTTATTTAGATTCTAATACAAACTCGTCATAAGAAATAATGAGGGTTGCTATACAGAATCGGTGTCTTCACGTGATATGGCATGGAAGTTAGGAAAATAAGAAAGGCAATACAGAGCAATACATATATAATAAATGGCAGTGCAGAGCTCCATTTTTGTCATTTCATCATGATTCAAGTGTATGAGATCGACCTCGGGTTTCTTAAGAACGACAATCATTCTAAATTAAACAAATCTTACGATAAACGTTGCTTCATGCAAACTCTGGTCTTGCAAGTTTTGCATTTTTTATTTTGTGACAGTTATATTATAGCCGAGGTAATTACATGGCTTGCGATTTGACTCCATCAATATTAATTGCTGGAGTCAAATGGAAGATTTGAGTCCCGATGGCATCAAAAATCCGTCGTATCAGGATTGATGCATGTTAGATGTGTCAGTCTATAGGTTCCTCCGTTAACATTGCGTTGAAGTTTGGAAATTAGAGAGCCGGCTCGGGTGTTGACCTCGTCAACTGACAGTGATTCACAACTGCAAGCTCCATTGCCAATAGCTCTCGTGCTGCTTTAGGGTGCGATATTAACAACAGTTAGGGTTCATGAATGCCACTAGATGGTGCTATTTAAATTATGAGGTATATAATACTATTGTTTACCCGGGAGAATGAAAAAAGCACGAATTGAAGGATGCTGTACGGGACATTCGCTCTATGTTAGAGATGCTTTTTTATCTATGGTATTTTATAAAAATGTGAAAACAAAAAATTAAAAGTGGCTGTACGGGCCATTTACTCAATGTTAGTGATACTTTTTTATAAATTTTGTTAAAATAAAACCATTTGAAAGACAACAACAATAACTGTTTCATCAATCAACGAGAGTTACACTATTCATATACCCATTTCGAGAATGAACTTAACTTTGTAATAAATGAATTAGATTTTACCAACGTTGTTCTAGGCCAGAAATTCCCTAACTTTTTTAGCGTTCTCCCGTTCGTGTGGAGTGGTAATTAGGAGAGGCGGGTGCAGGCTCAGCTGTCGTCCTCGTCACTTAACCATGGTTCAAAATTACGAGGTCCGTCGCCAAAAGCCCTCGAGTATAGCTGGATAGTGTGACGTTAATATTCACTCACTCACCCAATCTTTTTTTTTCTGGTCGTGGTAGGCTAGTGGTCAAGTAGCTTTAGTGTCATGAGTTCGAGCCAAGTACGGTTGTAGGACGGCAATGTACATTACATCTGTCGAGGCTCAAACGTCCACCCGTTGGTGTAGTGTGAAAGTTAGGAGAGAGAGATGCTAGTTCAGGTGTCTTCCTTCTCTTAACCATGACTCAACTTTCCGAGGTCTGTCGCCAATAGCACCAGGGCAGATTTATAGTGCGACGTTAATATTCACTAACTCACTCACCTAAATTTTTTTTGTCTCATAGACCCTTTGACATGTTTTCCGGTTTGCGCTAGACCACCTGGCTTACTTTTACATCAATTTTTGCAAATTCATCGACTTCAAATGTGTTTTTGACAGCTCTGGTATAGTGCTAGTTATAAAGATTTAAATTTTAATTGTAATAAGGAAAAGGGAAAGAATTTCTCAAAAATTTATTTTAAACTTTTTAAGTGTAATATCTGCTAAATAAAATAACTAAGCAAAAAAAAAATACTTTCAATGGGTGAGTGAGTGAATATTAACATCGCACCATTCAGTTACTCAAGAGCTTTTGGCGCTGGATCTCGTAGTTTTGAACAATGGTCAAGTGGCGAGGATGACACCTGATGGCATCCCTCTCTTCTAACCATGAGTTGTCACGCCAAATCTGTCGAGAGCTGGTCTCCAGCGGTGTGGTGGCTCAAACTCATAGTTCGCTGACCATGGTCCGTTACGTGGTCCTCTCTTCTAACGTTAATCTTCCATGCCGCAGCAAACTGAGGACGTTTGATTCGACAGATTTAACGGGCATTGTCCTCTTCCCCGGAGGGTCTTCAGCGGTACTTGGCTCAAACTCATAGTTCGCTGGCCACGCGACCGTTACCTTGACCACTAGGCGGCAGCAGCCACATACTTTCAATGGGAGGGACAAATCTGATGACTCAATACACATTTTCGACATTTCACATCAATTTAATTAGGTTTAATATCTTAAATTCTCGGTTTATAATGTCGTCTTTTTTGTTGTTAGGAGATAAGAAACCGCGCTGAATCCTCTTACAATTATATATATATATATATATATATAGATATCAGAATGAAAAAGCAATTAAAAACTTCCTCAGGATATTCCGTTGTATGGTTTAAGTAATATGTATGACATTTTAAAGCCCCCCCACACACAAACAGAACTGTGCTGATATCCACTTCTAAATTGTATTTAAAGTTCATTAGAGATTATTTGTATCAGTTTTTTCTTTTTGTAATACGACATGTGGAAATGTCGGAAATATTTCTCCTTGTCGTCCTTAGGGGTCTCTGCAGGATAACATTACAAGGGTCTACCAGTCATTAATTTTAATGTTTTTAATTTCTGAATTTAAACATTCGAAATTGATTCCGAGGATTTTTTTCTTTTTTTAGTACCGATGATATTTTTTTACGTTCAGCTGCTCTTGAAAAGATAGCCTTGCATATATACGTTTGCTTACTCGCGATTTTTAAAGTAGTTTTAATGAATGTAGATAATTTTTGCGTTTATATTATAATAAAATACTATATAAGTAATAGTTATCTTTTTACGTTAATTATTTCATTCAATGAAGTCCAAAATTAAAATCATGACCTGCTTCCATGAAAGCCACAATCATAAGAGTCCCCTCCGTCTATTTACACCTCATAAGACCCCTATTTTGCCCGCTACCATGAACCCTTTGCACTGGAGATCTATATAGACTACTTTGTTCATTAATATTCTCGCCTAATAGAGTAGCCGTGATAGCCGAGTGGTCATGGTGAAGACTCGACGAATTCGACGCCTCATGCCACTGCAGACGTGAGCCCAGTGATCAAGGTATCGGATCATGGCAGGCATGTCATGATTTCGAGCCCAGTACCAGTACATACACGCCGTGTAGGGGAATAATGTTCATTAAATCTGTCGAGAGCACAATCATCCTCCCGTTGGCGTGGTGTGTTAGATAGGAGAGGTGGGTGCCAGCTCATGTGTCGCCCTCATCACTTGACCCTGGTTCAAAACGACGAGGTCCGTCGCCAAATGCCCTCGTGTAGTAGAACAGTGCGACGTTAATATTCACTCACTCACTCACGCCACTGAAGACTCACCTTGTAGAGAGTAGACGTAAGCTAAATCTGACAAGAACCTAAGTCTTCCCGTTGGCATGGTATAGAAGGTGGGAGAGGAAAGTACCAACTCAGGTTTAGTCTTCCTGACTTGACCATAAATTAACGAAGCACGTCGCTAACAAAGGTTGTATTGCTTTCCCAGTGCGATGTAAATTAAAATCAACTAAATTCTAGGCTAATATAACAATGGAATTCGCAATTTAAAGTTATTACCAAGTGAATTATAAATAACGTACATTTATAAGACTTAAATTATTACAACAAAAATTAATCTCTTAAGTTCCATATTAGATCCCGTTAAGACTTTAAAACTCAGCGGAATGAGAGAGATACAAGAGTAATCCAATGTAGTTTAAAAAAATGATCTCAGGTTGAATTTGGATTTGAGCCTTTGACTTATTCTTATTTTCGATAGACGTGAAGCCCTTTACACAAACCACTGTAATGTGTCATGGCCTTAATTATAATAAATCCTATTGTATTCTTATGATAAAAAAAAAAATGTTAATAGCAGTAAAAGATATGTTTTTAAAAAGCTTTAGAACTATATAAGCAATGTCAGAAACAGCTCAAAAAACTTTTACAGAAAATCCAGCACATATTTCATAAAGTATATTAAGAGACTAATTTATTCGTAAAAAAATATATCAGATATCCCGGAATACTTGGAATACTTCATAAAAAATTTCACATCAAACTGAGAAAACCCCATTTAAAAGGAAATGATAATTTTTTTATTATTTTATAAGCATAGCAGAAGATAATGTAATATTAGGTTGATGTAGAAAGGGAATAAACAGCGCGATGTTGACATTTTAATTTTTCGTGTGGGGGGGGGAAAGGTGAGGAGTGATTCTTATCTAAATTTTGATTGCTAAGTTGCAAAAAAATATTGATCCAATATTTAGCTCTAAATTTGGCTCCTTATCTGATATACACAAGGGAAACGCTTTATCTACAACTGACAAAAACTCTCATTTCCGTAAGTGGATTCGTTTTCATTGAGGAAAATAAATTTTGAAAATAAAAGAAATTCTTACTCCTATCGTATTTTGAGTAAAACATATTTTTAAAAAATATGTTAAGAATAAATGTTCTAGAAGATAATTTTTTATATATTTTTGACATAACACTGCATAATAACTTTTTTTATTATCTATTCTAAAAAATATAGTTTCTCTTTCATAGTATAAACAAATTAAAATG